>SNQJ01S0028547.1:29112-53570 GCA_010110895.2 Picea sitchensis | reverse complement strand
ATCTTGGAACCATCCAGGAGTAGAAACCTACCCCACAATATGAGAAGAGAAATTTGGTGAACTACCATTGCAACCTATCTACATAGGTAGGGTGGGATCTCATCTGTTGATAGTGTATTAGGAACAACCACTGGAAAAAGTGGTATTCACTAAATATATGAGGAGGGCTTGTTTAGTTTCCAAGTTCAACCCAAGCACTGAAATATGCTCATCCCATAGAGTAGCAAATAAAGATATGCTCGGCAACCATCCACCTTTGTAGTTGTGAACTGTAAGGTCGTCGGGACTCCAGATATATAGACTCTAGAACCAGGTAAACTCAATCCCCAACGAGCTATCAAACGATAATTGTAACCAGTCTTCTATCTCAAGAGCCCTACACAATTCTTAGCAGGCATTGAACCTGTTGAACTGGTATTAGATATGTATACAAAACCCTCATCATACATTTCCCTGTCGAATGATATGAAAAGGTGGAAGTTCAAGTAGTGAACGTTGGTGGACGAAGCTTCCCGCTTTCTTATCATCTCAGTAAGTCGATGCGTGGAAAAAGGGGTAACATTGACAATAATATGTGGCAGGCTTTAATAGGATGTGGATAGACGATGAAAAAGTGAGAGAGAACTCCCCTAAAAGAACGCTTTCGGCGTAAAAATACAACGCATGCAACAGACACAAACTAAAAACAAAAGAAAAATCAGGGAGTGCATTAAACACTTCATAATTTCCAAGTTTTAAGACTTTTTTGATTTTACACTTGTAAAGAGACTGGGGAAGCAACAGAATTTGATGTGCTCCTTCTCCTTATTAAAATGAATAATAGACTAGGTCAATCTTAACTTCAAATCTATCAAATAGAAAAAAGGATCAAATCCTTCAAGGTGTAACCTTTTTTATGGTGCAAAGGTTTGCACGTCAAAGATTTTTATGGTGGAAAAACTTGTGCAAAGGTTTGCAATTATATGAATAGATGAAAAACACATGTATATATGACATATCTGTGATGCATCCAATGTTTCAATCAGAGCTTATACTCGACATTGAAAATGGTCACTTTAGTCTTGAACAACTAATGGTAAAATGGGTCCCTGTAGTATTTTATCCTGTGCAACACCTTTGATACAAGGGTGAAAACCCTTGAATAACTTTAACCACATGAATCCCTCCTCATGCATAATTATGGTCAGTGAATTGATGTCGATATGGGTTGGGCCTCTACCTTTTCTTTAGGGCATACAAAGATGAATGGGTGGGCGCTTAGGGTCCCTATAGGCATGGTGATTTGAAAAGTGTCCACTATAAACAAAATCATGACCACATGAACTGAAATAATCTAATATTCATATGGATGGTGTATACCTACAAAGGGATGTCTAATAAGCATGGAGCCAGATTTGAACCCCCAATTTTTCCTTCACAAAATTTAAAAAAATAATAATCTAGCAAATAGAGATTGTTATGAGCCCCACTGGACAGGGCAGACCTCCCAAGGGATGCCTAATAAGCATGGAGTCGGATTTGAGCCCTGAGTTTTTCCATCTCAAAATAAAAATAAAAAATAATGCTCCAGCAAATAAAAATTCTTATGAACCCCCTTCCTCTTCGTCTATTGATGTTGTCCAACTTACCATTCCCTTGATGATTTATTGATAATAACAAGCATCTTAAGTGTGTGGAAACAAATGGAGATGGGAAGACACTAATCGTGCATTGAGAAATCAATATGCTTAAGTGGCCTAACAGTAGTTAAAACCCATGCTAATCATGATTCTTCCATTTTATCATCCCCATCTGCATGCCCCTGTTAGTATGGGATATAAGGATAATTTCACGGTCATTTCAACTCAGTTTTTTGACTTTCTAGCCTTGGACTTTCATGTAATCCTTAGTGTTCAGTGTACCCAGCAGACCCAACCCACTAGTCCTTATGCTCTGTGAACCCAGCCTAAGATTAGAACTAGTTGCCTCGGTCATTAGATGTAATCATGAGAATACCACCAAATCAATTTGTAAAACAACCGCCAAACCATATTTGACAACTTGAATAAACAACCCACTTGTACAAAGAAAGCACAAAGGGGAAACCACAAAATAAAGGTCAAATATGAAAAAACCGTTGAGGATGAAGAGCATTTTAGAACAAATGCTAGAAAACACTCACAACAACAACTAACAATATCTAAAATGATAATCAATGTTGTCCCATTAATCCGAGGGTCAAGTTTACCGAGTTTAGTTCCAGATCAAATTTGAATTATTGAGTGGAAAAGCCTTGTATCTTTCAAAAGAAACCTGAAATGGACTATGTAATCAAAATTACGTTGAAGTAATACTAAGCAAGGAATCAGATCTACTACAGAATATCACAATTCAATCATTTTGATCCCGAAGTTAAATATGCAAAAATACCTCTATTCAAGAATTATATGCATAGTTTGTATAGACAAGACACTCAACTTAGCCTTTAAGGCACCCCTATTCATCAATAATATTAGCATATAGAGAAACAATCATAATTAACACCGTTCGCAACCCTGTACAGTCTTCAACAATAGAAATAATGCAGTTATACTTTTTTTTTAAATTGTTGAGAATATACATAGTCAGAGATCAACAGGCTGTATCAAGAAACAAATGTAGCAAGGGTATTGATTAAAAGATGCAGTAAAACTCTTTGTTCTTAAAGTAGCGGCTAGAATCATTTCCTGACTCCCAAAATTGATAAAAATAATGCACCTGACATGAAAGTCTCCATTAGTACTAATGTATTTGATACATTTTAGTAAAAGCATGAGGCTGAATCATACACTTGACCCCCAGGGTGAATGGATTCCCAGCACTACCATAGTATGGAACTTTGTCCATGTAAGAGTCATAAACTCCTGGGTATCCTGAATTACCTTCTCTAAGGGCACCACCATGACCACGAGGTTCATGATCATTCTCATTGCATCCAACCATTGGGCCACTAGCACTATGTTGAAACTGACTTAGATTGGCTTGTTGATACTACTGTTTCCACACCTGTTCTTCTCGACGTAAAAATTCTTCTCGATATTTATCCTGTTGAGCTCGCATTGCTCTTAACTTCTCCTGGTATTGAAAATCAATTTCTTTGGTGCACTTCCAATAAAGAAAACATGCAGTTTGATCATTAAGCATCCATATGAACACAAATGAGAATGTATAAAACCATATCCCTTCATAATAGTAATTGGATACACATGAATATCAAATAATATGTATGTGTTCAATGATGCTACATTATTTGAATCTCAAATATAAGATGCATGCATTTAGAAATACTACAAACTATCCATCAGGGTCATTTACTCCAACCTATCCATCATGGCTAGTTAGTTATACGAATTTACCATGATATCAAAGCATTAGAAAGATGTTATACAATTACAAAAACAATAAAAATTAAGATCAACAATATTTTTAAGGCATTCAAAGTTCAAACCAATCATGGTTATGGTAGTGACAGTAACAATACACAAAGGCTAAAACCATGTCAGGGTAACTTTCTCATCATCACTATTTACACTACAAATTGCTATCCTTAGTAGGATATGCAAAAAATTAGTTGCATTCTTAAACATAATGTATACCATAATAATGTACACTCATCCCTAGCCATAATGATATATTTTTGACACTCAGGTATCTTCATCCATAGAAAAAAATAGTGATGGAAGTTTCAAGAATGAGAATATTTTTAGGGGGGTTGGGGTTAAAAAAACAATTTTCACTTCTCCAAAGCCTTGGCAGCAAAGATTTTATGGAGGCTTATTCAAGGTAAGGATCTGTGGTGTTTGGATGTAGTGCAGAAGTATAATAGCCCTGGGACTGTAGAAGAGTGGATCAAAAATACTGTGAAGACTCAAGAGGTACTCATGGAAAGCATTCCTAGCCTTTCCTGTCATTGGGAATTAGCTTGTTTGGAGAATTGAAAATGGTTCAAATATAAGATTGAGGGAAGACCCTTGGATGGGCTGCAATGATGACTATAGGCTACCAATACACATGGTTTTGTTTTTGGGGGAAAGAGGCTTTTTAAATCTTGGTCAGATAGCAGATCATGAGATTTCTTCTATTTGGAGGCAGGGTGTCCGGTACAACCAATCATGCACCTATATTTCAAATACAAGAATATCATTCAAAGGCCCTGAATATATTCATGTTGATAATGGTGTTGAAAGCATTCTCTCTAAGAGGTATAGGGATCCATACCCCTTATTAACCTAGGGTTGGAGCACCTACCTCAATCCAAACCTAGGACTTGACCCTCAACTATCGAAGATCACAAAATCTCAAAATATGATCCAAATATCCCTATAACCACTCAACAATAGGACAATAGAACCATGTCATCTACAGAGAGAAGTATGGAGATTAGGATGTGGTGAATGAGACAATTATCACCTACTTAGATGTGCTCATGCAAGAATAACTCCAGCTTGTCAATATAGATCCCAAAAAGGTGGGAAAGAGGGGGGCACCCCTACTTCAACCCAATGGTGTTGATCGCAGATAAGGTGGACAACAGGGGGCACCCTGCGCCAACCCAATTGTGTCAATTCCAAATAAGGTGAGCAAGAGGGGGAACCCTAGCGTCACCCCATAGGTGCTCCTAATGAAATCTGATATTGTGTGCATTGTGCAAATACAACCAAGGATGACCTCATAGAGGCATCAAATCAAAACAATGAGAATCTCTGGCATACCAATGTCTTTAAGCCTTTGGAAGAGGGCCTCCCTAGAAACCGAGTAAAAAGCCTTAAAAAAGTCTACAAAGCAGTATAAGAATTTCAAAAGGTGGTGCCTCACCTCCCCAATCATGGATTGTAGGGTGAGGGTATGGCCCATAGTTTGATGGAAATCTTTAGGTGAATATTCGAATTGACAAAAAAAATTCAAAAAAATAGCCAAACGACGGCCCCTAAAATTTTCCATGCCCATTGATGTCTCAATAAACAAATTTGTTTAGCCTGATCAAATGAAAAGAGATATCAATGAATTCATGAACCTATGTACATAACTTGAAAACTAGTTGATTCTAAGAAGTTTTTAAATGTTAACAGCTTGCAATCAATCACCTAATAATTGGAAATAAGAATTAGAGGCACCGAAATATGAGAATCATAATACATTGTGTACAATGATAGTAAAAGAAACATAATGTTATCAAAAAATAGTGAAATCTGAAATAAAAACATCCATGAAAGATGCATCATCACCTTTAGTGTCCTGCCTTAAAAAGGACATTAGCGCTTTTTGCACGACATCTCTCTCTAAGTTTTCCTCTAGAACCAAGAAAGGGTAGCAGTTCATGATAGAAACTGAAAGAAGATATCTTGATGTGACATTCAGAACCAGAGCTTATACCTACTAAAACAAGTTGTCCAAGAACATCAACAATCTTGGGGGACATGCTCTGGTGTGTCCTTGCACAGAATGGGAAGTCCACGAATTTCCTGCACTCTAATCTGCAGCCAAACAACTCCAACCAATGTTTATGTTTTGAAAAGAAACCATAATAAGATATAGGAACAAACTATCAAAACATAACAAACAATTAATTAATTCAGTTTAGTAAAAAATAACAATATCCTTATCCCACTCCATTATAAGTTCAATCCACCAAAATAAAAGGTATGAATGGTTAGATATGGATATACTCTCTTCCACCTACTTAAAGAAAACTAAGAAAAATAGAACCCTTAGTTCAACACGTTCTCAAACATGACAACAGAGGGCCACACACTCTACAAAATCAGGGACCTTGTAAGACTATGGAATGCCACAATCAAATGTCAAAGATTGCTAGATAAGTAGAATGGTGTAGATAAGCTGAGAAAAACAAACAATTTTATGCCATTGAAACAAACTACCTGAATGTAAATTACAACATCAATGATGAGCCCAACAACAATCCCAACAACTATAGACACTCAATAAGACCAATCGGTGCAACTTTTACGGGTTTCCTACACCTAAAGAGGCTTTATTTTAAAAATGTTAATAAGGAACTCATGTTGTGATCTCTATGCATGTGCAATTGGTAAGTTTCCTGCTAGAGAGCATCATTTTATTAGTGTCTTGAAGCATAATATTTGTTATACAGAAGAAGACTATTCAAAAGATGGAAGGCCCAGAATGAAAAAATGACTTTTGCATTGAATTCAGAAAAAAATAGGCAAGATGATTAAGAAGAGGTTATTGGATTATAAATTTATTTGTCTACATCAAACTTAAAAGAAACAGAAAAACATCCCATCTAGATAGGAAGTAAACAAAAGTAGCCATACTATATTTGCGAAAGAGAGGTCAAAATGCAGTATGATTTATGAATGATTCATGAACAACATGAACCCAATTACCTTGGAACTCACAAAACAGACACCCACATAACACTGGCTCAATTCTCACAAACAATTAAGTGGAATAGCACACAACAACATCACCTAAGTAGCCCAAAAAAGACCTAGATGAAAATTCCATTTTATTAAGTAGAGGTCCAAGCTTCACAAACACGTGCAAAAAACTGACAGGTGTAGGTAACAGAAATACACAATTCTATAAGAATTGAAAGAACAATTCAATCTTAATACAGACCTGGAATTACAACCTATTAGGAAAATCTCATAGATTTGGTCAGACAAAATTCAGTCAATTAAAGAAATATGATTATTTGATCATTTTCATTTTGACTTTACTATACGGTATATAAGGATATTGATCCCTAAGTTAAATAAACATTAAATTGGCTGCCCAAAGAAAGGGTTACCAAAATTGATAAATTTTGGGATTTGGAATCTTTCAACATTTAGCTCATTTGATTGACTTGAAAAAATTGTGAGAAGCTAGATCTCATGCACTTGCCCCACTTGCATGGGTAGGTAAGGGGAAGGCTATTTTGATGTAATAATGGCTTGGCGTGTGCTCCTTTAGGAGTTGAAAAATGTATCACTTTCAGTACTATATGTATCAGGGGTTTTGCAAAAGAACAACATTGGATTGGCCAGTTTTTATAATGAACTATAGTATGTTTTTCTTTTTTTCATCCAAATCAGAATCAGAACAGTTGTAAGTACTTTTTATTCCAAGCTCTATTTGTGTCCACGTAAAGAACAATAATCCCATAAACATCATGGAAGAATTAACTCCTATCCGCCCTCATATTATTTGAGTTGAAGTTGTACTGCAAAAAACCATCAGCCAATTCCAGGATGCCCTAAATGTCAAACCTCAATCATGAATTTGGTGATCATCGACATGTACAACTCTAAAGCACATCCAAGTAATAAGAGGTTGAGAAATCAACTCGAAAAACCGACATGTCTTTCGATTGTTTCTCTATGATCAGTGGTATATCCAGTGGAATATACAAGCTCAACAAAATGCCATTTTCTGCTTCTAAGACACTGAAACTGGGTGTCATAATAATGATATGGTTATAAAAACATGTACCAGAACCTGTGATTTCAGAATGCAGTCACATGGTAGGAGGCTTCCAGTTGTCTCAATCCTTTTCTCAACTCTGGAGTAGAGATAAATCTGGATGGATATGTTCTGCAATGTTTCCTTGTTTTCTGATTCTTCTACCCAAAATTCAACATCAATATTAAGAACAAAACGAGGAGAAAACATTTGGAAGACCTTCTTTCAAACTCTCTAGGCAATCAAAAGACAACACCAACACAAGCCTTTTGTCATGAGAGCAGTGATGTGAAGAACCAAAATCTATAGGCACACATTTATCACATCAAAATGTGTAAATGGACTTCCTCCTGAGACAAGAGATTCAAACTCCATAATTTTCAACACTGGGCCCCTCGTATGATCTTATTCTTATGTAATGGTCGCCTCCTAAATCCTCCTCCCTTATCAGATTCCAAAAAATAGTAGATAGCTGATCAGTGATCACAGACTTGCCTCAAAAGCTAAAACAAGAGCAACAACCTTGATGCATAAGATATAACCAAAAACAATCAGAAGCTTGCTAAGCTCGATTATTCATATTTTGCATTTCATATGTACAAAGTAAACTTGGTATAGTAACTTGGTATGGTAAATCCATGGCATGTTTCTTCTTCATAGTCACGACTCATTAGTTCAATTCCCAAGGACTCTCAATGGTACCTGCAGGGTTGGGCCTTTACCACCATGATCCAAACCATCTTCATCTAGGTTAAATTTGTAAGCATTTGTTACTTGAAGAAGATGAAGACTGACTCACCCCCAACTCGTCTTCTTCACATAGATTGAAATGTGCATTGATGGCTTCGGCTGAGAGACTTGGGAAATACTTGAAGACGCATGGAAGAAGTTGTGCCACCAACTGCTTTTCTTTGCTACTTCCCTTTTCTATTGTTATTATCCCAAGGTAATCGCTCTCATGCTGCATAAAATAAACCAAAACAAATTTTAATCCAGTCAAATCTCAGGGAATATAAGAAAAATGGATTATGCTGCCATATC
The DNA here is from genome assembly GCA_010110895.2 of Picea sitchensis. NCBI lineage: Eukaryota > Viridiplantae > Streptophyta > Pinopsida > Pinales > Pinaceae > Picea > Picea sitchensis. Next base: position 45,083 of record SNQJ01S0028547.1, on the reverse strand, counting down.
ATAAATATCGTCGCTAGAAAACAGGGCTAACGCCTAAGCAAGACAAATGATACAATAATTTCAACATAATGATTTTTGTTCTGCAATGCTATTAAATTCCAACTTAATTACTTTTCTTCTTCCATGCAATAAATCCCAACATAATTTAGTTTTCTTTTGAAATGCTATTAAACCAACACATGATTTAATGGGGTTGTGGTTCATGGTGAAGATAGTGACATGCCAAGACACACCAAGGTGCATTGAAATAAGAAGTTGGGATCAGGTGCAAGTCCCCATATAAGGATAATTTCATGGTCATTTCAACTTAGGTTTTTTTACTTTCTAGCCTTGGACTTTCATGTAATCCTTAGTGTTCAGTGTACCCAACAGACCCAACCCACTAGTTTGTGTTCTTTATTCTTATTGTTTTCTTTTGTTTCTAAAATTATTGTTGGTATCCTTCTTCAGCTGCTTTCTTTGGATAATTTATTACAAAATGTTCATAGATGTGCCAAGCCAAATAGACACCTTAAGAAAAATTTAACAATGATATTCTACAATATGATATATTAATAAAGCTATAACATATGGACAACATTTATTGGAAAGAAAAATCAACTTGTATTTCTTACTTTTGGAAAAAGATTCTCACCCTAGAATGTTAATATTTCATATTATTCAAGTTAAAGTATAAGACCTATACAAAGGAACATAATCCAATCATTAGGAGAAAAGAAACGTCTTTCTAAGTCTTTCAAATTCAATGATGAGGAATATATTTCACAAATGCAACCTACTTGTCTATCATACTTTATAATGGTTTTCAGTTCCTTGAAACTTACATCGGTCTACTTCGACATCAAAACTAAAAGTTGTTCTTCCACATGATTTCTTGCAAAAAAAAAAAAAAATCCTACCAATATGCAATGTTGCATCTCCAACACTCTAGAATATACACTTGACATCTAAAATTGCACAAATACCATATTAGGGTGTATAGAACAATTTCAACAAAAACGTCCAACAGTGGGAAACCTTCGAGTGCACTTGATGTTTTATTAACTTGAAATTATAATTCAATTAAATCAAATCTTTATTCTGAAATTATATAAAAATTAGTATAAACCTGACTCACAATGACGTTCCAAAGTTGGGATTCCTCAGTGTTTGGCATTAGTCAACCTGTCATTTGTTCCCTTCATTCAGAAGTTCAAGTTGGTTTCCTGATAAAAAAAGATCAATTGCATCCCTCCTTTTGATTTCCTGATCGAAAAAGATTGATTGCATCCCTCCTTTTGATTTCCTAATAAAAAAAGATCAATTGCATCCCTCCTTTCGAGCAATTCAATAATGATAAAGGATAGAGAATTACTTCACTTTTAGAACTTTACCATATAAAGAGTAGAATTATGAAAATTTAAATTTTTTAAAATATAAGTACATTTTGTAATGTTGTTTCTCACCCATGCTTTTGTTCTCTTTTTGAAAATGGTGTTCCTGGCATTTTCCCCCGGGGAAATTTTGACAATTTGCCAAACTGGTGCAGCTATATAAACAACCAAAAATGTTAAAAATAAGTACTATAAAAGAGAGTGTCTTATGCTACATGTAAAAGATCAGAACCGTCTTTTCAACAAACAAGCTTAACATACCAAGTTCTAATGCATCTCTTGATGATCCGTTGATGCTATCAAAGTAAGAAAGAATCATGTATGATCTACTGCATGCTTTGCTAGCTCCATGCTGCCATGGATTAAACAAACACCAAGTAAGCTTCCCCAGACCAAAGCACTAGCTTAAATGGCATTCCATTGATAAATTTCAATGCTTCATGAAGGAGGCTAGCCCAACTGAAAAGGGAAACCATGCAATTGTAGTGCTCCTCTTTACTTCTTCCTCTGCATTATACAGGAATCCTACTCGGTTAAGGAGGTCAATCATACAACAATTATGTTCCCGTCTTGGTGTAATCTGATAATCTTAATCCATGCACTCAAAGTATTGATGCCCTTCAGAAGCCAAACTTACATGGTTGCACGCAAATAGAACAACAACGACTGTGATACGGGTTGGTTGCAAACTATCCTAGCTTTGTTTTGCCATGAAATCTACATGCACCAAGGAAAGTTTCGCAAAAATCAAAATTAGGTTTACATAATTTTGCAAATGTTGCAGTGAAATGATATTGTGAGATGAGATAATACAGATCCTCCTCTGATCTGATCATGAAGGAAGGGTTTACACGACCCACTACTGCTACATGTGACCCTTAAATCTGCTGGGAAATCATGTATCCTTTCGAGTAGTGATCTGGGCGTTTCCTCAACTATGTAATCTGCATTATATCTCTCCTTTGATAGAGTGTTTTCCTCTAATATGACCACTATATCTTCTTGTTTTGCAGGTTATTAAGTTAATCAGACCTTAAATCTTGTCAATACTATTGACATAAGCATAAATAATAGCCCAAGAAGTATATCATATGCCCTTAGCTATACATATTTTAGATCAACCCTTGAGTTGTGTATTCCATATCATGCTACACAGTTTCCCTAGGCCTGGAATTACACTTCAAAGAACTCTGCAAATTGTGAATTTCAACAGGACTTCAAGGACTGAACAGTGCTACGAATTGTTGGTGTGTTGAGGAGGCATCAAATGAATCTTTAATCAGCATATAAATACTTATTATTTGAAAGATGAAGAGAGGTCATCCCTAACCTTTTTATTTTATTGGAAAAGGTTGGCCCCAGGAAATCATTCAAGTACAGGTCGACCCCATAAAATTCCATTTATACCATGGTTTTGACATAAAAAATATCCCTTCTCTGTGTGCTAGTACTCTTTGAACTTGGACCATTAGATATAATATTATGTTCTACATAGGCAACAAAATGATCATTATTAAAGAAGATCTATCTACTGGCCAGACTCCAAAAAACCTTCACATCTAAAGTCATACATGGAAACAAGAATAGAAGGCCTCTTTGCAACAGTCGTATGTTAAATATGGCCATGAATGTCCATATGTTGTACCATGCTGCAGTTTGAGGTTTGAATAAATGTCATGATTTTTATTTTTTTTAGACAGAATTAGGCACCCATTTTTTAACTGGAAATGAGACAACTTGCTCCCAAACATCCTGTTTTTCCTCTATTTGAAAAATCCATATCACCCTCAACATAATCCCATTTTTTTCTGGCAGATTAAGATCCACCACTTGTTCATATTTAACTCTCATAGTATGTTAATAAAGGCCTCAACCTCCTTCAGATGCCCATCATGGCCAAGAAGGTCAACCATGTAGGCATAGTGCTCGACACAAGGTTTAATACAGTAATCCCTACTCATAGAGAAGAAGTAGTGATAGCCATCATCTACTATGCCTGAATGCATAGAGAACTCCAATGAAGGTAATGTGGTCAAGTTTCACACACATCTTTTGCATATGCTTAAAAAGATAGACAACCTCTCTGTCAAACCTATGCTCTTCATATAATCGTATCCATCTTTAATGATGTTGGTATTGATACACACATGCACCATCCAAATCTCCATTTCTGATTGTATCAAAAATTGGAAGAGGTCCTACTCCAAGAACATAAGAGCATCCCATGTAGTCCTCTAAAGCTATTTCCTTTTTAAATTCTCCTATGTCATCTACCATGGGTCCCTCAAATACAACAATGAGTGAATTTTGAAGTAACAATGACGGGGTTAAGGAAAGATGTTGAATTTCTTGGCACATACAGAAGTTGGCATCGCTCATGTCTATGAAATGTCAATAAAGCAATGAAGGGGACGTTGTCTATTCCAACTTGTTTTTTTCAAAGTACATGCTCAAATTTTTTTAGCATCTCCCTGAGATAACAACACATAATTCACTCACACTGTATGCTTTATCATAACAAATATACGAAGGAAATTTGAAAATAAATTTTTGATGAGGTGCTTTCACTTATCTTCAATTTGACAATTTTTCATTCCAATAAATTGGTAACCAATGCATTGATGCTATCTTCATCGATTTGTTGAACTAAAATCATTTGATGCAATGAACCTGCCCTTATTTCCATTCTCTACCAATAAGAAGATCATCTTGCAAATAAGGGGAAAAAATGTTTCGAATGCAAAGGTATGCTGGATGTTAGAAGTATTTTAAAAAATATCTTCCCTTGTTTAGAACAACGATCTTTGGAGGATAGGGGAAGGTGTTATAGTTAGGGATAGGGTACCTATATGACAACCAGTTGGCCTAAAATCAACAAAGTCATGGCATAAATAGTATGTTTGACAAACTGCATCCAAGTCATATTTCTTTAACGTTCTAAAAATTTTGGAGACCTATATATCTAACTTTAAAATATACCATTTTTGTAGCTTTCACATGTTGTTATGGTGGAAAAATAGAGTGTAAAATCTGTCCACAATCCTTTGCTCAACAAGCTTGAAAAGTGCCTTGACTGTTGGTTACTTTGTAAATCTTGAGGCAAGTTTTAGTCACTATGGTAGGCCTGCTTGATGACTATGTATTTCTTAGTAGAATGGAATATCAATGTCATTGTTTACATACCATCAAACTGCTAGAAAGAAATGTCAGAGAGTCCATCACAAGTGAAAGATTTATAATTTTTTAATGGAAAACTACATCTAGTTTAGAAAACCAATATTTTAGACTTTCTCAATTGGATCCCATCATTAGGGCGATCACTCAATCTGAATATTGGGATGAGGTTCTAAATCCTGTGGTGACACCTTGTGAAGTTAGGCATTATCTTTTTCCTATGATATTTATTTAAGAATTCCATACCTTTTTGCAATTTCTCCCTCATCATTCTAAGATTCCCAAACATAGAAAAAACAGGATGTAGTTAATTAAACATACTTTTAAATATTTATAGGAGCATTTAGGGGCATAACAGATGCCAATACTACCATCCAAACTCAGTAAATATTTATCATTTATGTGACAACAAGAAACATTCTCATATCATGTTCACCAAGAAACACCATGCCTCATTCTCAGTAGAATACAAATGATTAGTATTGGGTCATGTTTCTTGGGCCAGGGTGTGTACTGGTTGTTGGATGAAAATGACGGTAAGTATTGAAGGAGAAATGTAGGGACCACCACGGATGCAAGTGCTCACTAGATGCAATTTGCATGATGTATTGAAGAAGAAAAGGAGGAATTTCCATGGATGTTGTTGGTCATGTGGAGCTGCTAGGGCACCTTGACCAGGTTGGCTGAGAGGAATCATAAATGGGAAATTTCTTGGAAGAATGGGTTAAGCCCATGAATTATGGCTTCTAGAAACTAATTGATAGTCAAAAGGAAGCATAATGACTCTCTTGCCTAGTGTAGAATCCATTAATTTTCCACTCAACCTTGAAATGGAGCAGGCCTGTTTATGATTCTTTGTAGAAATCTTTGCAGTTTCAATCCTATTTTTCACAAGCTATGGTCATAAACAACTGAGAATATATCTGAACTTTATGAGTCCACTTTTGGAAAAGATTTCCCATAGAGATTGTTTTAAGTTACTTAACTCTCACAAATGGCAGCTTCTAGCCATTGCAAGCTTTCACAATGGACTGGAAAACAACCCAGTACAACTGGCAATCTCAAACATGGAATTTTAAAGAGGGACACCCAACCATTTCTTGATCAAGTTGGTCATGAAAATATTAATGTAGACAACCAAATCATCCCATAACAAGAGATCCATGCACTGAATATACATATTTGGAATACCAGTGACCTTTGATAATTGTGCAGAATCTGCATGGAGTGTATGTGTTGGATAAAAACACTCAATGGACACTTTTTCTGCAATATTTAATTGGAACAACCCACTGTGACAACCCATGATTTATAAACATTTTTCATATATTTTTCCTATTTTTCCCAAAACTTTGGATATAGTTCTCTGGTAATTTTTCATCCTTTGATATTTATGCAGAACCTGAAACTAGAGAGATTTTGAAGAAGGTTTGACCATTTTGATATATGTACAGAATGAGAGAGATTTGGCATATCTAATTTAAAGAAATACATATGCCAATGTTGTTTTCATTTACCGGAATTAACATATAATATGATTAATTATCAAACTTAAATTTGTTTGTCTTAGTGTATAAGAGGGGCCACTTTTCAAGTTTCCACAAATTTCAATAGACAAAAAAATGTTTGATCGAAAAGATATTTTGGTTTCAATGCACATATCCTCTTAAATCCACTGCAAAAATCATTTAAATGACCGTGGGAACTCAATAGCATACGTTTTTACAACATATACAAAAATTGTCTCATCAAAAGTACACAAATAAATGTTTTATTTGAGTGGTAGTTTGGCATCAAATACAGAAATGTGGTACAAATTTTTTTTTTCTTTGCAAACACTGATAATGGAGTTAGTATTATAGAAAAAATATCTACAAAGGGTGGGCATGGAGTAAATAAAACAAGACAGACAAGAAGATCACCATATCCTAAAAATGCATGAAAGTCAACCTTGCCAAGAAATTCATATTAGCACTTGCATGGGAAGAATCAGAAGAAATATCACATCATATTCTTCTAAGTTTCATTTCAGCAGATCACATGATGATAAATATGCATGAATATTGGCATTGAGTATATCAATTGATTCAATTTATAACATAAAATTCCCCTCCTTATTGTGTTTAAAAAATATACATACTAGATACTAGAGATAGATTCCACTTTGCTCTTCAGCCAATGCAACCAAACATTTTACATTTGTCAAAATGAAGACCAACCTGAACAACTGTGAATCAAGCATTAGGATGTAATTACTCATGTGCTTTAATCCCATAAACAAACATCTCACGATAATTCAGTTTTTAGGACAACCTCAAAAAACTCAACCAAAATCATTACAGAAGCACATCAAACTCACGATGAAAAGTATTAAAACAAGTTCATGAAAAATATTGGTTTAAGAAAAAAAATATTCAATAATAGACCAGGATATAGGATAAAATATTAAGAAGAGGAATCACGAGGTTTACAAACATTGGAAAAAAATGAGTTAGCTTCAGAAAAGTTTCCTATCCACCACATTGTTGAAAAGGTTTGGACAAAGTAATTGCATTTAACATATTGCAAAAGAAATTTTACAAAAATGGGATTTACAAGAGAATACCAACATTAGCGAAACTGATAACTCATTCAAGGTTCAAACCACATACCCTCACCAAGATAAGGAACATAAAGACATGAATATGGATCGGGAGATAATGGATAGGGAGGAAATTCTTCCCACCTCTAATTTTTATCTCTCATACATGTAGCTTCTGGACATTACAATATTTCAAAATGGAATGGAAGACAACTGAGTATCTCAAATGTAACAGTTTAAATAGAGACACCCCAACCATTTCCTAATCACGTTGATCATGAATATTTCAATAGATGAGAAACACATGCCTTGGGCACACTTCTTTGGCACATATCAATGACCTCTGGTATATGTGTAGATTAAAAAAGTACCATAAATGTTGAGAAATAAATAGATGAACACTTTTCTGCAATATTTTACTAGCAAAGCTCACTGCGACAACCCTTAATTCATAATTCATACAATTTTTCCAATTTTCCCACAACTTTGGATATAGTGTTGAAGCAAATGTTCATCCTTTGATATTTATGCAAGAACTGAAAATAAGTGATATTTTAAAGAAAGTTTAACCATATTTATATATGTGGAAAATAGGTGTGTCAGATCTGTCGTAGCTAGTTAGAGGAAATAAGTATGCCAAGTTTGTTTTCATTAACAAAAATAACACATCACATGATCAATCATCAAACATAAACATGTTTTCAGAGTGTATACTAGGTCAAGTTTCCACATATTGCAACAGAAAAAGTAAATATTTAATCAAAAAAGTATTTTGGTTTCAATGCACATCTCATCTTAAATTCCATTGCAAAAATCTTTTAAATGACAATATAATCACTATTTCATAAATAATACATGAGTAAATGTCTTATTTGAGTAGTAGTCGGGTACTTGATAAAAGAACACGGTAAATATTTGTCTTGTTTTATTTTTTTCATTCTCTGAAAATGGAATTAGTACAAGAAGCTAATTGACAAAATATCACATTCTAAAAGTGCATGCATATTAACCTTACCAAGAAAATCGCATTAGCACTAGCACAAAATTCGACCAAAAAGCACGACAACCCCATCAACACTACCATTTTGCATAAGTCCTTTAATCATAGCATTCCTTGTGACCACGTCCCAGTGACACATTTTTTCAAACACTTTGCATGTGCTCTCAATATACCCACATCTGCCTACATCTATGAGGGAAGTCCCCACACAGGCATTAGACTATAACCCACTCTGAATTATGTCCTCGTGAATCTCCCTGCGATGTTCCAAAGCTTCCTAATCAACATAGGCCACGAGAACACCGGCAAAAGTGAACTGATTCTGCTGGAATGAAGTATAGTTATGCATTTTCCTAAACATCTTCCAAGCCTCTTCACAACACTCGTGCTTAACATAAACTGAAATCATAGAACCCCATCAGATTGCATTATGCTCTGGCATTTCATTCAAATAGCAGCAAGCATCTACAAAACTATCAAACTTGCCATACATAGTCGCAAGCTTCGTACCCAAGAACATATCTAGTTTGAATGATGTGAGAATGGATTAGTTTTTCTTCACTCAGGGTTTTGATCTTAAAGCATCCCTACAAAAGAGAAGCATAGTTCTACACCATTCCTTAAATGCAAAATGGTAGGGCCTCTTTTATTGTGTATTTATTAATCCCCGACTTTTAAACAGGAAAACAACCCAAACCTTAATTTTCAGACCTTAACCAAATCCCTAATTTTTAAATTGGCAAATGAGCTGAACCTCATTTTACTAATCCCCAACAAAATTTCCTAAAAAGACAAAAATAGAAATAAATACCAAAATCAAAACCTCTTTCATGCATGCCATTTGAACCTTTGTCGGGGCTATAAAAAAAAAGGTTTATTCATCCCAGATCTACCTATGGTCTAATGGGTAGTTCAATAAATTCCCACACAACAATATTAAATATCTATTTCCATTTGGTACCTCAAAGTGTAATAGTATCACTATTAGTCGTGTGCTTAGAGGTGACCATATTTTTTTTTACAAACCTAAAGGTTCTCATGGTATTTTGATGGTAAATTTAAATTATTTCTTTTACATAAATTATTTTTACTACATCCCAAACAAGGGCAGTGTGGTCAAAGGCACCTTTTGCATGTTGGAAACCCCAAAAATTTGTTTGATTGGTGTGCATGGGTGACTTGTTAATTTTGGCTCCCAAGATCTCATATAAGTTAAGTGTTAACCATTCCTTCTTTTCATTCAACAAGTCACAAGTCCTTGCCTTCATGCTATGTGCGTCTTTATGTGGTTTTTCCATATTCCTTGCCATTAGTTTTTCTTCCTTTATTTAATCGTCATTTGGTGCCACTCGTGTCAATCTCTGTTGGAAACCCCAAAATTATTTGCGGATCAAAGTTTTGTTTCATCTAAACAGTGATGTTTTATGTGAGTTTCGTGTTGGGACTTCTTGAAGATTGGTTGTGGGTCATCTATAGGGTGGACAACTCTCGGTTTTCTTCCATCTCACTCGGTAAATAGTTAAGTTGTAAGTCTAGCCAAGCTCATCGTGGGAGGCACTTTAAAACAAACCCTTATACATTTTAGATGGAGTGTCAAGGATCATTGTTTCTCCCCAACAAGGTTGACCTGTGGATGGTTTCGTAGATTTTGGCCAGAGTTGGTTGCATGGTCCGGTTTGTTGGTTCATCAATGACCACAATGTTATGAGTCACTTAGTTCTTTGAGGATGGAAGTGTCACTTCATGTGATGAGTGGTGTGGTAAATGAGATATTTGTAACACGTGAGTAGTAATGTTGGTCATGCTCATCATGGAAGGCACTTGTAAACAAATCCCTTTCCAGTATATGTACATGGAGTTTGAGGGATTTGTTATGCCCCCTAGGAGGGATTACCATTGTATGATTTCTAGGATTTTCATTACACACTAGCACACATGTTCATCATAAAAATTGATTTTACAAATGAGATGGAATTTATGTCCATGTCCCATTACAATAACCTAAAACTTAATTAATTTTAACCTGATCAATAATGGTAAGAAACATTCAAAAAGCTTAAAACTTACTTGCATATGACACACAAATTGAAATTTGAAGGAGTTGTTGTGAAAATATATTGGTCAAAATTTGAAGGAGTTGTTGTGAAAACACAATGCTCAAAATTTGAAGGAGCTGGTGTGGAAACATGAGACAAGATCCCCRAAGTTAATAATAGAGGAACATTATAGTAATGTGCTTTCTCTAGTATTAGTTATCTGTYTACAATATCTTCTTGGTGCTCTTTTAGGTTTAGGTTAGTGATGAACTTGAAATTATGTCATTGTTACAACTATTTTTCACACTAATGAGACTGTTATAGCCCATTTCCAACTGAGAAATCTACTCTGCATCTACAACCATCTATCTCTCTTCCAAGGTTTGTTATTTTTTCATTGTTGCATTAGTTTTGGTCATTTCTAAATTTGGATTATTGAGTAACTAAGGGGAATATAGTGTGGGGGTTATGTGAATAATGGTGAGAATGATCACAAGAGAATTTCCATGAGGTAGGAGAATGCATGAATGACTCACACTTATTGAAAATGTTTAAGCTCCCTATTGATGTGGGGATTTCTTTAATGTTAGAGGATATCAAAGATGTGTCATTGTGACTAAGTGGACATATGTTGGTGAGAACGATGTCATCCTATCATCATATTCACTCACAGATTATTCAGAGGATGATGTCATCAGATCATCATTTTTATTACTGTTGTCATTCACCCACCACAAATGTCATCTTGCACCGACCTCGCATAGTGAGTAGTGAATGGGGACAATGTTGAAATTTCTTCAAACTGTGCATGTATGTGTCGAAATTTGACATGGTTAGACTAGACACATGCCTTGATGGTATGGGAGGGTTTCAAGACTCAAGGATGTATGATGTCCCAATATAATCTTTGAGATCGTCCACATTTGCATCAACGTTCATCATGCTGCACCTCTCATTGTCATCATTCATCATTCCCTTCTATAGAATTATTGTCAAAACTATCTTGAAATTTGTCATGGAACTTCAAATAAACCCATCACAAATTTCTTCCACCGAACCCACACAGTGAGCAGTGAATGGGGCTAACATTGAAATGTTTTCAATCTATGCACGTATGCATCAAAATTTGACATGGTTAAACTAGATAGTTTCCTTGAAGGTATGGGAGGGTTTCGATACTTAAGGATGTTTGATGTCCCTGCATAATATTTGAGATAATCCATGTTTGCATCAACATTCAATATAATGGATGCCTCATAGTGAGCATAGTGAATGGGGCCGGCCTTGAAGGTGAATGAGCATAGTGAAATTTCTTTCACCAACCCCGCATAGTGAGCAATGAATGGAGTAAGCAGAGTGAAATTTCTTCCACCAACCCCACATAGTGAGCAATGAATGGGGCCAACGTTGAAATTACTTCAAACTGTGCATGTATGCATCAAAATTCGACATGGTTAGACTAGACACATGCATTGACGGTATGGGAGGGTTCATGACTCAAGAAATATGTCTGATGTCTCGGCCACATAATTTTTGAGATCGTCCATGTTTGCAACAACGTTCATAATGGGGCATCTCATATTTCTCAAATGTCGTTGAATCTTTGTTGTAACTCTCTTGAAATGTCACGGAACTTCCAATTCAACCACCAAAAATGTCATGCACCGACCCCGCATAGTGAGCACTAGTGGATGGAGCCAATGTTGAAATTTCTTCAATATGTGCCTGTATGCATAGAAATTTGACAAGGTTAGACTAGACACATGCCTTGACGGTATGGGAGGGTTTCAATACTCAAGGATGTTTGATGTCCCAACCACATAATCTTTGAGATCATCCATGTTTGCAACAACGTTCATAATGGGGTGTCTCATATTTTTCAAATGTCGTTGTTTCCATCTGTAGAATATTTGTTGGAACTCTCTTGAAATGTCATGGAACTTCCAATTCAACCACCACAAATGTCATGCACCGACCCCACATAGTGAGCACTAGTGAATGGGACCAACCTTGAAATTTCTTCAATATGTGCCTGTATGCATCAAAATTTGACATGGTTAGACTAGACACATGCATTGACGGTATGGGAGGGTTTCAAAACTCAAGGATGTATGATGTCCCGACCACATAATATTTGAGATCGTCCATGCTTGCAACGACGTTCATAATGGGCATCTCATTGTCAAATGTCATTGTTTCCATTTGTAGAATCTTTGTTGGAACTCTCTTGAAATGTCATGGAACTTCCAATTCAAACACCAAAAATGTCATGCATCGACCCCGCATAGTGAGCAGTGAATGGGGCCAACGTTGAAATTTCATCAATATGTGCCTGCATGCATCAAAATTTGACATGGTTAGACTAGACACATGCCTTGACAGTATGGGAGGGTTTCAAGACTCAAGGATGTATGATATCATACATCAACATTTTGAAAACATTTTGTTTTCAACATTGTCCTCTTTCACATGTCACCATTGTGCATCACATACTCTAGCCCTAGTACAATGTCTTTTAATAGTTGTACTCTAACCGAGAAGACCCACACACCATTTTTGAAGTGTCGTTATTATATCAAACTTGTTGCAACATCCATAAAATGAAACATACTTATAGATTTTATAACATCACAATTCCAACGATCATTGACCAAATCAAAGTAGACTTGGTCAAAATACTATGTGACCATTGGAGGGGGAAAACCTAGTTTCCACAACGTCGCAACTACGACAAATATCTTCACAAACATGGCAAGAGAGATGACTATGTCACAAACGTGGCAAGAGAGACGACTATGTGGAAAATGTGGCAAGAGAGACGATAACATGGAAAGAGAGACAACAATGTGGCAAAAGATATGTTAAAGTGGAAATAGCGACGTTATCGGGCAATATGGAAAAAAAAATAAAAAAATCCTCTATTTTTCGACAATATGGCCAATTTTGTCCATAACGCCGCAAATAAAACGTCGAAATTTTTACAATATGTACTAGTGTGAGGGAAGCTCCAAATCCCTAATTCTCTGGCTACAACCAGAAGGAGGGTACAACCCCTATGTTCTCTAGCTACAACCACCTATCCTTGCCCCGTCCAACCGCCCTGAAGTAGAAGTAGAATGATGGAACCACTGTCAACCTGTCACTGTGAGATATACTATTATACAACTGTATCAACCTATACCACTGCCCTGTATCCAATCTGTACAACTGCCCTGTAATCAAACCGTACTTGAACTAAACATGTATCTACAAAAATACAACAGATACGTCACCTGTAGTGATGCATCTTGTGTATGTACACGCCCTCTCTGTTATGAAGCCCACATATGCCTTCTGAAACTAGGGTTTCCTTTCACTTGAAATTTTTTTACCCTTTGTAACTTCTTTCACATAGATCTGTAACCTGTCATTATATCCAGACTGTAACTATACCTTGTGCATGCATCCTCATACATAACTTCTACTTAAGGCAAGTATGTCTCTCTCTAGTCATGTGCCATATAGGTATGTGTAATCATGAAAAAGTATAATATCTCTCACATGATCTTAGTCATCAACCCCTTTCTGATATTCAATTTCTCAATACATCAATAAATACAATATCTCAACCACATACCATAAAAACTCTTAGCCATATGCTAAGAAATACAAGATGTGCCTCAACAAGAAGTATCAATGATAAATATACCAGCACTGTATTTCTGTAGATTTGACATATACAAAAGATCCCATATAGCCACTAGTCTCTCTAGGGAGAATCCTCAAATCTCCATTGCCATTCCTCATGCATACATAAAAATAAAACTATTCATAGAAATAAGACATAACTTTTGAACCAATGGATGGATCTGATGCATCTGATCACTCTAGACCTTCCCAGGAGCTTGATCTCAGAATCTAGAACCTATGCACCTTCATCTTCTCAAGTTTCATGGATTTATCAACATGTACTCACCCTATACACAGTCAGCCTGTGTACATACTCACCCTATACACAACCAACCCATGTACATACGCACCCTATACACAGACAACTCGCGTATGCCTCAAAAAATAGGGTTTTATGTGAATCCAAGAATTTCGTCGTCAACCCTTCGTACTACCCCAGACATTCGCCACTTCAGATGTATCCACAAGTATTTACAAGAAGCTTTACACAAGAAAATAGATATACAATATGTACAAGTGTGTATTTAATGAGTGAGCTTTGCCTCTTATTTATATCTTCATGTAGCCTTACACTTTCCTTATTTTAGGGCTTCTTTATTTAAAATAATTTATTTTTCAAATCACTTTGACTCTTGGGGGCTTCTATAAGACTAATGAGGGGTTCTCCAACTTCGTATGGTAATAACTCTCTAACCATGAGGAGTTATGTGATGTTCCACATACCACCAGAAATGGCATGACAAGCACTATCTATCTAGGATAGTTTCCCTGACAAATTCATTGTCCTTCAACTCATTATTCCAGAATTAAGCATGGGTTCTCTTAATATGAAAAGTGTCTTCCTGTGAGGGATTTCACCATAAGGGGACCACTTTGGAGTTCATCCATATTTACTTCTTATCAACTATGATGAGACAATAATGAGTCATATTTACATAAAACAATCTTGGGTCCATTCCCCAAACCTTTTTGTTGTGGGGCTTTCTTCAAGGGTTGAAATCAATGACAACCAACCTTAATCAACAATCTCCCCCTTTAGAATTGATGGAAACACTCTGATGCAATACATAAATCATATCACTCATGATCCCCCTTGAACCATACCTCTGTCCTCTGCATCTAATAAATCTGCTCCCCCTGGAACCATGCCTTTTTCCTCTGCATCTGATAAATCTGCTCCCCCTGGAACCATGCCTCTATCCTCTGCATCTGATAAAACTCTCCCCCTTTGTCATCAATGAAAAATGTATCTTTCCATATAGGGTTTCTCCCCCTGACTGAACTGTCCTCTTAAGGTGCTTCGTCATGTAAATATAATACATATAAGATAAGAATTCAAAAAGAATTCATTTTGGAGTAGAAATAACTCCAATTCTTTGGCGAAGATATTCAAAGGCTTCCTGTGGAAGTGGTTTTGTAAATATATCTTCCACTTGTTATTTTGTGCCCAGATACTCAACTCTGATATTCTTTTCTGCAACCTACTCCCGTAGAAAATGATACTTGATTGGAATGTGCTTTGTCTTAGAGTGCATCATCGGGTTTTTCGAGATACTGAAGGCACTTGTATTATCAAAATAGATAGGAATTGGATCATCATACTCAACCTGTATATCTGTCAGAGTTTGTTTCATCAAAAGAACCTATGTACAACATGATGTTGTTGCAATATACTCTGCCTCAGATGTAGATAAATATATTGATGATTGTTTCTTGCTTATCCATGATACTAAACACTCACCCAAGTAGAACGTTGCTCCACTGGTGCTTCGTCAATCATCAATACAACCTGCCCAATCTACATCTATGTAGGAAATAAGTGATAGATCCTTTCCTTTTGGATACCATAATCCAAACTCTTATGTTCCTTTGAGATATCTAAAAATCCTCTTCACTTCTAATATATGTGATTCCTTTGGTGTTTCTTGAAATCGTGCCACTNCAACTGCCTACATTACATCTGGTCTGAATGCTATCACATATAGTGAGCTACCAATCATTGACCTGTATTGCCTCTGATCTGTAGACTTTGAATCAACATCTTTGCTCAACTTGCATCTGGTTTGCATGGGAGTGATAACTGGTTTGCAATCTTCCATTTTGAACTTCTTTAGCATTTCTCTGATATACTTGGTTTG
>SNQJ01S0028546.1:174195-185458 GCA_010110895.2 Picea sitchensis | reverse complement strand
TTGATAATTTATGTTTCACTTGGTTGTTTGAAATTAATTAAGCAATTATAGTGACCAACATCCCCCATGTCAAATATTGGTGGGAGAATTTATGTGAGGAAAAGGAAATAAAGGAATCCACATTATTTACAGTTTCACCCACTTGGGGTTCCTTCAGGGATGTTATTAAGGAACAATACTAACTTGTTGGAAGTTATGATGACTTGTATACAAGATGGACCACACTATGGTAGTAAAGAGACCAAACAATGTCAGAGTTCACCAATGTCTTCCATACCTTGTACACCAAGATGGGTATCAAAGATTCTGAGAGAAATTTGGTTCTCAAGTACCATGGTGGTATGCATAGATACATCAAAAAAAAAATGGAGTTTTTTGACATCTCATCCTTCGGCATGGCCTATCGATATGTCGTTAAAACCGAGCAAAAGATTAAACAAAAGACGTGACAGTTTGGGTCTAGGAATCCCTCACAACAGAAGCATGGCAAGGGAAGCCCCAATCTGCAGAACAAATGACAGAGAAAAGATGGGAAACCTTAGGACAATGAGTCCAAGCCACAAGAAAAGGACAATGGGAAGACAAAGAAGGATATCGGGAAGTGGTGCGACTTCGATAAGATCCCCTGGAATAACACTACTGATTTCTTCTCAAAGAAATCATTGATGGATGAGGTGAAAGCCTATGAATTAGATGTAGGATATGAATTTGAGTCAGAACCAGAAAAGGGGAGACAGATCATTGACATAGAACCTAGTGCCACTGTTGCTACCACCAAGATCCAGCCTAGTGAATCTAATGAGGTAGAGGAAGGAGAGCACCTCTTTCATTCACATATGTGGGTGAAAGACACTCTGATGCAGTTCATCGTTGATAGGGGTATTTAGAAGAACCTCATCTGAGCAGAGGTCATCAAGCATATATCCCTATCGATAACACCACACCCATAACCCTACACCATCAGATGGCTCTGCAAAGGAAGCGATCTTCATGTCATCCAACAACGCCACCTGGCGTATGAAATCAAGCCATTCAAAGATGAGGTATTGTGTGATGTTTGTCACCTTGAAGTTTGTGATTTTCTTTTGGGTCAACCTTATTTATGGAAACGTCATGTTGTATATGATTCTAGGCCTCGCAGTGTTATTATTACTTTGAATAGGAAATTATACAGGATACCCGAGTTAGTCCCACCTAGTGTTATTTCCTTGATCTCTGTCAAGAAATGCAGGACGTTCATTTCTCAGACTAGGAAGTTTGTCTTCTTTGTGATTCTCTCTTAGAAAGAGAGAAATGTTGCAGCCACATCCATGGCCTCTGTGGAAAACCTCTCCATGCAACAGAATAAAGTGGATAAGGTTGTGGAAGAATACGAAGAAATTTTATCATCACCTATTGGGGTGCCTATGCACTATTAGGTCAATCATTCCATCGATCTGACCCCTAGTGAAAAGCTACCCAATGGGATAGTCTATCATTTCTCTCTGTTAGAAAATGAGGATATCCAACATCAGATCCAAGAACTTCTCCACAAGGGGAACATCTTACCCAAATCATCACCTTGTGGAAGCCCAATCGTGCTGGTACAAAAGAAAGATGGGACCCAATGACTCTGCATAAATTACCGGTCCCTAAACAAAACCACAGTCAAGAACCATTACCTGATTCCTCGAATCAATGATCTCTTTGATCAACTCAAGGGGGGAAAATACTTCAGTAAGATTGATCTGAATTATGGCTACCATCAAGTCCCAATAGAGAAGATAGATGTATGGAAGAATGCCTTCAATTCAAAAGAAGGTCTTTTTGAATGGCTGGTCATGCCCTTTCATTTGACAAATTCCCCAACAACTTTCATGAGGATGATGGATGATATCTTGCAGTCTTTCAATAAATCTTGTGCAGTGGTGTATCCGGATGACATCCTCATCTACAACAAGACTTGGGTGGAGCACTTACAACATATTGAACATGTTTTGCACACTCTGCAACAACACAAGTTATATGCCAACTTGGGAAAATGTTCCTTCGGCATGAACAAGGTCCATTACCTAGGCTAAATTGTTGATGCACATGGTGTACATGTGGATCTGGAAAATATCTAAGTCATCCATGACTGGCCAGCCCAAACCACACTCACTAAGCTTCAGAGCTTCTTAGGCGTTGACAATTTCTATTGCAGAATCATGTTGGGATTATCCCATATTGCAAGGGCTCTCACCCAAGTCACCAGGGGTGGTGGTAAGGAAAACATTTTGTGGGGTCTGTCCTAATAGCAAGAATTCGATGATCTGAAGAAACACTTGTGTTCAACCCCAGTGATTTCATTACCTGACCTGGAACAACCCTTTGATATCGAGAGAGATGCTTTAGACTATGTTGTGGGTGCAATCCTCACTCATCACGACCACGTCGTGGCCTGTCATAGTGAGACACTATCATATGTCATCTGTAAGTACCCTAATTAAGAAAAATAAATGTACTTCATTGTGAAAGCCTACCACTAGTGGAGGCATTACATTCTCAGGAAGGAGACAGTCATCCACATTGATCATAAGCCACTGTAGTTCATGCAGACATGAGGAAAATTGCAAAATAATTTCCATTAGAAGTGGTCCACATATTTGCAACAATTCCACCTCAACATCAAGTATGAAACATGAAGTATTAACTGAGTCACTGATTTCCTCAACCGACCTCCCATCACGACACTCACCATGGTGATAGACTCTGTGGCCACGAGACCTCCAGATGGCCCCACCTATATGAGACAGAACCATACTTCGCCAACACCTACCAGATGTTGGGCACAAACACAATTGTCACTAATTTCCATCTTCGGGATGGGCTGCTATGCCATCTAGGCCATCTCTAGATTCTATCAAGTGATTGAAGTTGATTTTGGAATCCCACTAAAGTTGGGTGGTAGGACACTTTGGTGTAGAAAAGATAGTGGCAGTGTTGCAGCGACATTTATACTGGCTAAAACTTTGACAAGTTGTCAACAAGTATATATGGTCTTACACCGCCTACGCTATTTCCAAAATGGACACTAAGAAACAAGGCTTGTAAATTCCTCTTTCTACTTCTGACATTCCCTAGGAATCTATCTCAATGGACTACATGTCGAGCCTTCCATCCACTAAGTGGGGAAATGACTGTGTTTTTGTGGTTGTTGATCGTTATTCCAAGATGGCGATTCTAGTCGCCTGCAAGAAGAGTATCATAGTGGAGGCCACTGCCAAGCTCTTCATTGAATGAGTGTGGGTACATTTTGGGATCCCATGTAACACCCAGTTCCACTGATCACATTATAACATTGACTTATTCTTTGAGGACACATGCGAGCAAGCGATCCGATATAAAAATTGGTACATTATGATTTCCAATTTGATTTATATGCTTATGCTTTGATTATGAGTTATACTATGATGAGCATTGATATTTATATGTTGTTTCTAGATGTATATATGGATAGGTATTATGATGAGATTTCCTAAGTGTGTAGGAAATGTGATAGGTAGAGGATGCTGATGGCATCAAAGGACTTCCTTGGACTTCGGATTGAGTCAGGGAGTAGACTTGTATTTAGTTTGATCATTTGATTACATGCATGTGTTATATGATGATTCATTATGGATATTATGTATATGGATTATTGTCATTGCTTTTGTTAGTGGATGAAGGCTTGGTGATACTTTCTAATCCGACTCACATAAGGAGTAAAGGGGTCATACATAGAAACTAGACAAATGAGGGAGAGGTGTGGAAATGTCTCTGTCACAGCCTACTAGAACTCCTGCCATTACCTAAAGGAAAGGTTAATGATTACCTCGTTCCGAGAGGTCCACGATGCCATGAGGGAAGACTGAGACAGTTGCTCATGAATAATTCTAAGGGGCTCACAATAAGGAATAATCCTTATTCCTTGGAAAATCTCTTAATCTCTCACAAGGTCGACCAGTGGAGTGTTGACTCCAAGTGTCTGACAAACTTCCAAACTAGTCAATGACGAGTGGCACCCTTGGAGCACAGAGTGCGTCTTGAAGGGCACATCACATAAAAAAAGTGTGAGTTGAAAAAAATCTAGAAGGCCTATAAATTAAAATAAAGTACTTAGACATTGTTAGAAAGAATATACAATTGAGTATTAAATTATAAATAAGAAAACTAGCCAAGAGTCTAAGTCTAAGATGTTTCACCAAATTAAAATATTAAAAGGGAATAAGGAGAATTAGACTAGTAAGTTAAGTAAAAGAAAAATTAAGAATAAATGGGATATATGCACATGTGTGCATGAAAATAATAAAAAAGAAAATAAAAAACATGAAAGAATAGTTGGTCAACATAGAGTTAGTATCTTAAGTCAATCAACCACTATTCCTAACTAAAAGAAGACTCCTAATCCAAATCAAACTGAAATTAGTTAGAGGACACAAAATGAATGAGGGATTGAGGAACTAAGAGGAAAAATAGGAACAAATTAGGGAGTGTGAAGGAAAATGTCTATTTAATTAAAATAAAAAGAAAATTAGCATGTGCAACCTTGGGAGAGTGTGATACATGTAGTGGGTGAATAATCCTTAATTAAATTATAAAAAAAATTGATTATTTGTGAATAATCTTTAATTAAAGTTTGTGCTATTGAGTTTCCAGTTTCCTATGTGTGGCCCCTTTGCGGGTCGAGGGGATAAGGGGAAGAAGAGTATCCCTAACATTGGTTGGGAGGTACTGATGAAGTTCTTGGATTAGCAAGTGAAAGTAGACAAACACATGCAAGAATTCAATTGGAGATCGACATCAAATATTGCCTTTTCCGGTTACATTATTTAAAATTTTGTTGTAATTATTTCCAGATAACATATTTTTGTATAATTTTACAATTCCCAATGATGTATAATTTTTGTGAGTATCTAAGACATGAGTCTTGATTGCTTAGATGATGTCAAACAAGTATTTCTGCAAGTTAATTATATCATATTTATGCATATTGGTTGATTATGTTAATATAGATCTGCAGTGAATTCTTTCTCCGTCTATAAAGAACATAAATAAAATTTGCATATATAATATATGACTGTGTTGAAGACCAAAGGATAACAATGACCCTTAGGTCTCTTAATAATCAAATTTTCATAAGACTTTAAGCATTGTACACACTGTGGACTCTTTTGATTATGGTGTGATATATAGGCATAACGTGCTTGTAGGATTGTCTAATTTAGTAGAACTATTGCTCTTTCATTTTGATCTCTTGAAAATTAATCAACCTATCAATAGCGATAGGCAATATCTAACTACATACCCTTTTTCCCTTAGTAAGATTTCAGAATTTAAAAAAAAAAAAAAAAATTAAAATTATATATATATATATATATAATTTTGTTGGATCGGATGGGAGTGTTAACTGTCTCAGATCGGATCTTGGCTTGAATTAATAATGATCAAATCTTTGGTTGAACGTATAGAAAATTGTCTTGGAACTGAACTCTTAGTGACATCTCATTTTAGCCCAGGATCCTTTCGAAACCTATATTAAGAGAACTGATGGTTCATAACTTGAGAAAATTTTCTCCTTAAATTCAATGTGGATATCGGATACAATAAAAAAATAAAACAAAAGATAAATGCACAAGAGACGTAAGGTGAATCATACTTGTTAAGTTTGATTTAGTGATTATAATCATTAATCTGTATTTATTAAATGAAGGGTATGATGCATAGAATCTTAATATCTAATAGTTATCTAGTGTAGACCAATCCTTGAAGGTGAAGGTATTAATACTTTCCCACCACATAAATTTGGTGCCATGTAAAATGTTGTGATTGAATTTGCAAAAGTTTATTAAATCAATAATGATTAAACTACAATGCAATCTAATGGTAAATTCCCTATTAATATTACTGACGTTGGGTTATATGAATTACTTTGATGTGTCACTAACTAGATTCCTTGCAATGTATCAATTATTTTGTGGTGATTTAACCGAAAACTTAGTTACCTTACATATATGTTCACTCTTGAAGTACTAAATACATTGTTAAATCTTGCCATCTTTTGTATAACATGATATTATCAAATCTGCATGCGTTAGATTAATTAATTTCTCTATGATTCTTGTATCATTGACAATTGTGTAATGTTGCATCGGTGGTATATTATGGTTCATTGAAATTATAGTGATGTAGAAATTGAGTAGATTGAATATCTACAATTGTGATAATTGTAAATTAATTGTCATTACTTTATATAAATATGATAATGAATAATTTTGTAACTGGGTAAAAAGTAGAAAAAAAAAAGATTTGCTCCTTTATTGAATACCCTTACCTGTGTGTTGTAGTCAATTGGGATGTAAAATATGGTATCAGAGCGGGTTCCACTTTGCGACACCCAACCCGTTACACCTTCCACTATTGTATATTTTATAGTTAAATATGTATCACTATTACAATTTGAATTTTGTCCATGACAGGCATCATGGTTAGAGGATGCAGGATGAGTAGACGCCGTGGTGTGGGAGGAAGAGGTACACTTCCTCCGAGTGCATCCATGCTAGAGGGATCTTCTCCACATGGAGATGAGAAGACTACTGAGAAGGAGAAGGTTGCAATGGGAGATGTGGTAGATATGATGAGATCATTCCAGAGGATGTTTGAGGCACTGATCATCCATCTTGATCGAGAGGAGGGAAGAGAGCCTGTGCCTAATGAGGGTTCGCAGTGCCCTCCAGTAGTTAGTAGTAGTATTCACGGAGAAATCGAGAAGGTAAAATTTCCCGAGTTCTGGGGTACCACAGATGGCTTAGCCATCAAGGAATGGTTGGAGAATATGGCAATGTGCTTTGTACTATGCAATTACACCTCCAACATGAAAGTCTTCATGGTAGTATTTCAGCTGAAAGGGAGTGTGCTTCTTTGGTGGAAGACATTCTTACCACAACTGAACATGGATGTTGAGGATGTGTCATGGGAATTGTTCAAGGAATGATTCCGAGAGAGATACTTATCGGATGAATTCATTGAGCACCAACTTAATGAGTTCAATGCCTTATGACAGGGTAGTCGTACAGTTCCAGAGTATGAGGCAAGGTACATGGAGCTACTCAAATATGCTCCACATCTGAACACTGAGAAATTAAAGGTTAGCAAGTTTGTGTTTGGTCTCAACTTAAACATTCGTGTGAAAGTGAGGATCCTGATGCCTCAGAAGTTGCATGATGGAGTTCAGAAGGCCCTAATTGCTGAGGAAGAGATAAATAATGGGGGTCAGGGCATCACTCCTTCCAAGTAGATAGGACAGGCACCACCTAGAGTGTCACAATAACAAACACAAGTTAGGAAGATTTATGGGCACTGCGATGCACCCAGAGGACCTATAGTTTCTATGCCATGTAGACCAACTACCAATTAGAGGACTTCATATAGAGCACCATAGTAGCAAAAACAAATTCGTCCGCAACAATTTAGAATTGTTCAACAGAATAGACCAAGACCACAAACTCCTAGGCCAACAACTTCTACTTCTGGAACTAGGAGCACCAGTCCAAAGAACAAATGTTGGACATGTGGGGAATCCCACTACCAGAGAGACAGTCCTATTAATAAGTCTAGAGCTTCCGTATAAATAGGACCAATAACAATTGGAAATTTGGGCAAGGTCCACAGGATTCATGCAATGATGAATAACCACCAGGCCGAGCATCAGTCTACATCACTCGAGACTTCAAGTACGATAAATGATCAACAGTTTAGTGTTTTGATAGACCCATGAGATACTGAGAGTTTTATATCTAGTGCTATGCTTAAAATAATTAAGGTGAAGGAAGTTGAACAAGATGAGTTTAGAAATGGGGAAATAGCATATGGTGCCAAGTAAAAGGTTGGAGGAAAGGTTAAATATTGTAACATTAACTTGGGTGACTTCGTCACAAGTGTAAACGTGTATGTTACAATCTTGGGATATTACAACATTGTGATCATAATGGATTGGTTAGAATCGCACGACGCGATACTTAACTATAAGACAAAATGATTAAGTTTGATTGATGATTTGGGACAGAGTAGGGAAATTATGGAAAGAAACCAAGGAGTGTTGTTGAGATTTATTTCTTCCCTACAATTACAGAAAAGTATGCACAAGGGATGTAAGTTATATGCCCTCTTAACACTTAATGAAAAATGAGACACGGAAGGATTATAAAACTTTATTCTTTTGGAAGGGAATGAATACCTATATAGTTAATTATGTGGCAAGATGTTTAGAATGTCAGCAAGTGAAGGATGGACATCGACATCCAATGAGATTTTTACAACCACATGCAATTCCTGAAATGAAATGCAAAGTCATTTCGATGGATTTTGTTGTTGGATTTCCACTAACGACAAGGAGACATGATTATATTTTCGTAGTCGTTGAAATATGAAAAATAGTGCACACTTTATTCCAGTTCATATGACATATTAGACATTAGACATAGCTAGAGTTTTTTTTAGTTAGATTGTGAGATTGCATGGTGTACCAAGAAAGATCATATCCGATCAAGGATCGATGTTCACTGGACAATTTTGGACTAGTTTCCAAGAGGCTTTGGGAACACAATTGAATTTTAGTACAACATATCACCTTGACACAAATGGAAAAACTGAAAGAACAAACCAAATTATTGTGGATATTCTACGAATGTATGTGATGGATCAACATAAATGCTAGGAATAATTCTTACCATTGGTAGAATTCACATACAACAACAGTTATCAGAGTTCGATTAAGATGGCACCTTTTGAATATTTTTATGGACGACCGTGTTAGACACCTCTGAGTTGGGATCGATTAGAGGATAGGGTTCTGGTAGGACTAGAATTAATTCAGGAAATGGAAGAGAAGATGTGAACTATAATATAAAAGATTAAATAAGCACAAGCTCGACATAAGAGTTATGTTGATGTGCATCGCTTTGACCGCAATTATGAAGTTGGAAACAAAGTTTTCTTACAGGTGAAACCACATAAGAGTTTGACCAAGTTTGGAAAGGGTGATCAAATCTCTCCTAGATTTTTGGGACCTTTTGAAGTTAAAGAAAGGAAAGGACCCATGGCTTACTGACTAGCCTTGCCTGATTTTTTGATGTGTATGCACGATGTATTTCATGTATCTGTTTTGCGACATTATATTTCAGATCCATCACATGTTATTGATTTGAGTTCTTTGCAGGTGTCAGATGAGGGTTCCCTCATGGTGGAGCCGATCTGCATAATGGACCATGGAACTCAACAGATACGATGTCGAGTAGTCGATCATGTCAAGGTCCAGTGGAACAATTATAGTCCACATTTTTCTACATCAGAGGATGCATATGAGATGCGTAAACACTTTCCTTATTATTTTGATAGCTAGATATGTAGATTAGTATCATTTATGTTTATTGCTTTCAATTTTAGACAGTATAAACTTTGAGGCGAAGTTTAAAACAAAAGGGGGTGTATGTAACAGTTCCATTGATCACATTATAACAATGAATTATTCTTTGAGGACACTTGTGAGCATGTGATCCAATATAAAAATTGGTACATTATGATTTCCATCTTGATTTATATGTTTATGCTTTGATTATGAGTTATACTGTGATGAGCATTGAGATTTATATGTTTCTTTTAGATGTATATATTGATAGGTATTATGATGATATTTCTTGAGTGTGCAAGAAATGTGATAGGTAGAGGATGCTGATGGAATCAAAGGACTTCCTTGGAATTCATATTGAGTCTTGTATTTAGTTTGAGAATTTGATTACACACATGTGTTATATGATGATTCAGTATGGATATTATTCATATGGATTATTGACATTTTTTTTGTTAGTGGATACAGACTTGGTGATGCTTTCTAATCCAAATCACATAAGGAGTAAAGGGGTAATACACAGAAACCAAATAGATGAGGGAGAGGTGTGGAAACTTCCCTGTCATTGCCTACTAGCACTCCCGCTGTGACCTAAATGAAAGGTTAATTATTACCTCATTTCGAGAGGTCCATGATGCCATGAGGGCATACTGAGACAGTCACTCACAAAGAATTCTAAGGGGGGCACAATAAGGCAAAATTCTTATTCCTTAGAAAATCCCTTAGTCTCTCACAAGGTCGACTAGTGGAGTGTTGACTCCAAGTGTCTGACAAACTTCCAAACTAGTCAATGACGAGTGGCACCCTTGAAGCATAGGGTGTGTCTTGAAGGGCATGTCATGTAAACAAAGTGTGAGTCGAAAAAAATCTAGAAGGCCTAGAAATTAAAATAAAATACTTAGACATTGTTAGAAATAACATACAATTGAGTATTAAATTATAAATAAGAAAACTAACCAAGAGTCTAAGTCTAAGAGGTTTGACCAAATTAAAACATTAAAATGGAATACAGAGAATTAGACTAGTAAGTTAAGTAAAAGAAGAATTAAGAATAAATGGGATATATGCACATGTGTGCATGAAAATAATAAAAATATTTTTTTATTAAAAAGAAAATAACAACATAAGAGAATAGTTGGTCAACATATAGCTAGTATCTTAAGTCAATCAACCACCAATCCTAACTAAAAGAAGACTCCTAATCCAACTCAAACTGAAATTAGTTAGGGGACAGAAAATAAATGAGGGATTCGGGAACTAAGAGACAACTAAGAGGAAAAATAGGAACAAATTAGGGAATGTGAGGGAAAATGTCTATTTACTTAAAATAAAAATAGAATTTTAGCATGTGCAACCTTGGGAGAGTGTGACATGTGTAGTGGGTGAATAATCCTTAATTAAATTATAAAAAAATTGATTATTTGTGCATGAGAGGACATGTTTCATTGAGAATTTTCCTATAAAAGAAATGGTGAGGAAGAGAGAACCACCCTATTGTTGGATGAATGTTATGCTGCTGAAATTTTTACTGACTAGTTTACTTGTGGAGAGTTGGGTTACAAACTTGTGCAAGAGGTGGAAGCCTCTCATTGCAACGGAATGTTTATGCTATTGAGTTCTTGGTTTCCTGTGTGTGGCCCCTTTGTGGCTCGCTGATCCAAAAATGAAGGTATTACTGATAAATTTGCAAGTTAGTTTACTGTACTTTTTGCATCGGATCGTTAAGAATGCGAAATACATAAACTTATTATCTTGTTTGCGGAATATCAAATGTGACTTTTACTTGATGCTTATTAATGAATAAAGAGATCAGCCATTAATATCCATGCTGCAAAATGAAAAGAATAGAACAACAAAACA
>SNQJ01S0028546.1:162930-174185 GCA_010110895.2 Picea sitchensis | reverse complement strand
TCATTTCTTCAAATGAATTAGATAAAAGTAGTATTACCTATGTACCCTGGAATTGTCATTTACTGTAATGTATTGTGGTAATCATATTAGGTACTTTATCTGTACTTGTAATCAAAATTTTGGTAAAAAAAAAAAAAAAAACCAGAAATTCCAGTAATATGATTAAAAAAAATGAAATATTAAGATCAAGAAGTTTGACGATAATTACATAAGCAATCTTTAAACTTGAATCTTGAATTAAACATGAATTAAACACCCAATAAGAATTATTTTGGCAATTTGATCGCTTTTGACCTAGGAAATACCTTTTCCCTTCTTCTTAAATCTTAATCATTCTCATTCTTAAGAAAGGAACCATAATTAAGACTTCCCTAACTATGAATGTTCCTCGTGTTCTTAAGAAGGGAACCATAATTAAGGGATCCTTTCAAAACGTATATCAAGAGAACAGATGGTTCATAACTTGAGAAAATTTTCTCCTTAAATACAATGTGGATACGAGATACAATAAAACAAAATATAAATGCACAAGAGACATAAGGTGAATCATACTTGTTAAGTTTGATTTAGTGATTATAATCATTAATCCGTATTTATTAAATGAAGGGTATGATGCATATAATCTTAATATCTAATAGTTATCTAGCGTAGACCAATCCTTGAAGGTGAAGGTATTAATACTTTCCCAGCACATAAATTTGGCGCCAAGTAAGATGTTGTGATTGAATTTGCGCAAGTTTATTAAATCAATAATGATTAAACTACAATGAACTCTAATGGTAAATTCCCTATTAATATTACTGACGTTTGGTTATATGAATTACTTTGATGCGTCACTAACTAGATTCCCTGCAATGTATCAATTATTTTGTGGTGATTTAACCGAAAACTTAGTTACCTTACGTATATGTTCACTCTTGAAGTACTAAATACATTGTTAAATCTTTTGTATAACCTGATATTATCGAATCTGCATGCGTTAGATTAATTAATTGCTATATGATTCTTGTATCATTGACATTTGTGTAATGTTGCATCAATGTTATATTATGGTTCATTAAAATTATAGTGATGTAGAAATTGAGTAAATTGAATATCTACAATTGTGGTAATTGTAAATTAGTTGTCATTACTTTATATAAATATCATAACGGATAATTTTGTAACTGGGTAAAAAGTAGCAAAACAATAAAATAAAAGTTGCTACTTCATTGAATACCTTTACCTGTGTGTTGTAGTCAATTGGGATGTTACATCCCACAAACCATTATCTCAAATCGGGATAGTTGGTTCCTCAACACCTTCTGGTCGAGCTTCTGGTCACTGCTAGACACCAAGCTCACCAAATCCACTGCCTTCCACCCCCAGACGGATGGCCAAACCAAGGTCATCAACTGGATGATCATGCACATCTTGTGCATGTACAATTCCAAGCACCCCTGCACATGGTATGAGAGTCTTCCCTATGTTAAACACAACTACAATAGAGACATGCATATCTCAATTGGCCATAACCCATTTTAGGTGGAGTTTGGATTTCAGCCATTGGGTCCTGTGGATGTTGCACTACCCATTGCGGCCACCCAGGCAGTCTCGTTGCATGCTACAACTAAAGTTGAAAAAACCACTCGATTTATTGATTGAGTGGATCCAACATATCCGTCAATAGGTTCAGGATATTTTACAAAAGTCCAATGCCAAGTACAAGCAACTCCATGATCAACATCAGGTGCCACACTAGTTTCATGTGGGAGACAAAGTTTGGTTGCACTTGCAGAAATAACACCTTACAGAGCCTCATCGAAAGTTTCATCCACTCTGTTATGGACATTACACCATCACCAAAGCTGTGGGTGACAATGATTTTGAGCTCAACATTCCCCCTTTCCTTGGATTTCACCCAGTGTTCAACGTGGACCTCCTTTGACCCTATTTTCCACCATTATTGGACACCTCAGAGATAACAAAATAGTTGAAACCAATAGAGCTCAACCATGACTGTATGGAATAGGAATCCACTGATCATATCATGGACACATAGGTCAAGGTAACTTTCCAGAAGAGGATCCAAATTTTTTGGATTGTCAAAGTAGGGCAACTCCTACACCAAGGAAAGTGGCTCGACTGGGGCCAAATTCAACAGAAATTTCCTCATTTGATAGGGGAACTCAATGCAATGGAGAAAATTTCTTCCTAAGGGGGGGAGGATTGATCTAGGAGGATCTCAGTGACCACCCACCTATTCCAACTAGATCAAAACATTTTTTTGGCAACTTACTATTTTTAGCAGTTTTTCGGGTCCCAAACTTTCGGGGCCATTTTGAGGACCTAAACGAAATTTTTTCCCGATCGGGCATCTAAATTTTTTTCAATGGATTGGATTGAGCCTATGAAACTAAGATTCTCCTCAATACCTTTCCAACGAGCTATCGTGTTCCCTAAATGAAGATCGTATGCAAAAGTTACGACCTCGAGAAGTTGATGTATTAACTTACCCCAACGAAGCCCACATGACTTTTGGCACTTCATCTCTTAGGGTTAGGTTTTTGGATGTCTATGGTTTTGGAATTCATTTTTATTGTAAAAATGTATTCAGAGCCTCATTTTACTCATCTTCTTACGAATAAGCGTAGCCGTCACATCTCTTCTCAGAGATAAGTTGCCCCCATTCTAGCAAGCTTGTTTTTAGTCTGCATTTTACAATTTCAACATATTTCTTATTTAATAGAAGTCAAGTTTTACTGTATCTCTATTATTATTCACTGTGCCTCTGTGTTAATATTATAATTCTTTGTTTTTATTCCATTCCTCTCATAAATCTGGATCATTCAAAGGTTGCGTCAAGAAGTGGTGTGAAACATTGTCGGTGTAACAACTCTAAGTATTAATCAATTGTCATGGTTTAATTAATTGTTTAATGTATATTAGTTTAAATAATTAATTAATTAATTGTCCTGGTTAAATATTTGTTGAATGTGAATTGGTTTAATTAACTAATTAATGAATTTAATGATTAAATATCTGTTTAATAAAATCTAGTTTAATAAATTATTAATTATTATTTTGTATCGAATGATGGAACCATTAAAGAGAAGGGGATAAGGTGGGTGTGTTTTAATGAAAGGGAGAAGGCGGTGAATGAGAGAGGGGGAAAGGAGGATAAGAGGAGGAAAAAACATTCGAGAGAGGACTTTTGACTTTTGGGGGAGTGAGCATCATTTTGAGAGAGGAGAGGACTGAATTGTTGGTTTGGGGCTGGAGTAGCTTGTTGGAGGATGGTTTTGGTTTTTTCTTAAGGAACTGGTTGGAGTTTGGTGGACTGAGACAGGGGGCACCTGTTGCTGGGAGTTTTGGGCTCGGGGGCCAGGACTCCTTACGGAATTATGGAGCTAGGGAGTCGGAGAGGCTCTATTCCTAGCTGGCTGGGAGGTTAGACGGTTTTGGGCAGAGCATCAAGCAGAGTTGGAGAACAACAGTAGCATCAGTTAGAGGTATATATTTTCATTATTATGCTGAATATGTAGTTTATTATGATGTTGCTCATAAATTTTAGTTATGTTGAATAATGAATGGTTATGAATGGTTATATGTTGAATAAGGAATCGTAAAGATGTTAGGATAGCATTTCTCTATTTAAATTTATGTTTTTATAAGGCTCTGTTGGAAGAGACCTTACACATGGAATCAGAGCCCTAGTTTAAAATCTAGGACCAAGGGCCTACCTACCCACCCATCATCTTGACTCTTTACTGAAAGCTATGTTATGTGTCCTGTAAACAACCCTGAAAACCTGCAACCTGAAACCCTCTAAAACTTTAAAAATATTGACGTGAAATGAAATCCATGAAAGGGGTCATGTAACATAAATGTATACAAATCTGGGCCAAGCTCCACCTCCACCTAACCTGCAAGCCAAACACACTTATATATATAAACATATTGAAAGTATTAAATTAATTTTAACACTTGTTTCAAGTAAACAAACAAAAAAAAAGAAAACAAAAATATATAAATATATGTATATATCAATTCGGCCAAGATATTTCTAAACAAAAGTATATAAATAACCATATATATATATGGTGTGTGTTCAAAGTGTTCTAATCCATAACACATATCGATTTCATAAACCAAGCCACTTGTGAAGTACAAACTACACAAAGCCTAACACTTATGCTAAGACCATGAGTCAATGCCTTTACACACCTCATATATAAACGCATTTATAAACACATTTATAAATGGTTCTAATCTATAAACACATTTATTCATATATATATATGGTTATTTAAAAAAAAAATGCAATTTTTTTTATTTTTTTTTTAAAGCCACGAAGGAAAAACCACACTCCAGGCATTGGTAGTTAAAAACCCCAGGTGATATATATATAAAAAAAAAAAAAAAAAAAAAAACCGCAGCGCACAAGTTAGCAGATCAACATTGGGCATTAAGCCGAATCTGTAAGAATCACAAGTAACAAGGCACCAAGGGCGAACCCATGAAGGATGATTGTAAGAGCACAACACATTTGGTATTCTAGACAAGCACCAAGGTATGGTGCACCGGTTGGGCGGCCTTTGCCAAAGTTTAATTGAGTCTGTGGGGTTTGAACCCCAGACCTCCCCATAGACGCACCAACTACATCGTCACACAACACGTCAACAGTTAGCAATTACCATGAGAGACGCACACTTCATAGTCACACCACAAAGATCAGCGTAGACCAAGTGCACACATCCACGAAGGAGATGCCACGAGGAATCCCACAAATTACACAATAGACAACTCATCACCCAGGAGAAGATATATATAATAAAGTGTATATACAAAAAAAAGGGGTTATTGGACTCAAAGGCCCAACCTCCATTTATTCGTGCCAAGCACTCGAGGGCCATACTAGGCACCCAACAC
This sequence comes from Picea sitchensis, assembly GCA_010110895.2. NCBI lineage: Eukaryota > Viridiplantae > Streptophyta > Pinopsida > Pinales > Pinaceae > Picea > Picea sitchensis. The sequence goes on along the minus strand of SNQJ01S0028546.1, from coordinate 169,274 downwards.
AACTGAAAAAAAAAAAAAGGATGTAGCAAGCCGAAGACCAAGCTCATAATTCCCAAGCTAGCGCGCAACAACCATACAACACACAAACTAACGCACCAAAGCCTAGTGGCCAAGACCACGCACCAAGCCACGAAAGAGGAGCCCATAATGGGTGCTTCGGTTCAAAACGCAGGCCCAAACTCCAAGATATCCGGCCAAAAATAGATGAAATGCCTTTGTATAAGGGTTTATCTCAGAATAGACAAATATTACAGACTTAATATCCACGGGAGAAATTGTGGGGCAAGAGATTGGGCAAGAGAAAAGATATCCAGCCACAGGCACACACAATGCCAAGTCGCAATATTTTTCACACAATGCGTCAAGGAGAAATTCCAAGAGGGAGAAAAGTTTGTGCACTACACGTCCACAAGCGAAGGTCTAAGTCCACATGCAAAGCCGAGCCCAACCCCACTCGGAATGTCTCGTCCCCAACCTACATCTCAGCAAATGAAGGGTCGACAGTTCCAATCAAGGAAGTGGGTCTGTCGATGAGCTAGGCTTGGACTTCCTGTGAGCGTGCCAGACGCAGTAGAAGAGGCAACGTGAAGTGAAGAGTCTACTAATGTTTTTCCAATAGATTCGGCTCTCCATATGCTGAAGAAAATGACTCAACACCAAAACCATCAAGGGAAGAGCCCACGGGCCGAAGCTACCAAGCACCAAACAAAAAAAAACCATAAAAAGAAAAAAACGGGAGTAGCATGTTAGCACTACGCGTCCAAGCCCATGCAACCAAAGAACTGCGTGGCCAAGCCCACACAGCCGTTAAGCCTTCATTACTTGCACCCCAAACAAAAAAAAAGAACATAATAAACTGCCTTTTGGCTTTCCTTGAGCAGCCCACAGAACCAATGAGAACTCCCTTGAGCTCATAGGCACCAGGGTCGGGCTCGTAGCCTCCAGTCCTTGAGCTCGTAGGAATCAATATGGGTTGAGCAGAGGGGATGGCCACAGCCGACCCCATCCTTCACCCTGAGCATTTGACCAAAAAAAATAAAAATGGAAAGGGGTAGGGCTTGAAGAGATAAGGATGAGAGAGGAGATTAGGGTTAAGGGATGAGTGCCAGCGAGGGCACGTGGGCCTCATGCGAGGACCCACTGCCCGAATTAGGTTTTTTTAATTTAATTTTATTATTTATTTAATTTAATTTTATTATTTTTATTTATTTATTTATTTATTTTAGTTATTTTAATGTTTTTAATTGTTTTATATTTTTTTATTGTTATTGTTATTTTTTATAATTATTATTATCTTTTAATTAAGGATTAAACTTTTATTGTTTAAATTAGTTTAATGTTAATTATTTAATAATAATAATATTTATGTTAATTATTATAATTTAAATATTATGATTCAAAATAAAACTAACTAATGTGAATAATCAAGGTGATTAATTAATTTAATTGGTTAATTAAATTAAGGATTAATTAATTAATGTCGATTGTTTGATTAAGGAGAATTAAACTATGTAAATTAATTTTAGGAATTAAATAACTTGATGAATGACGAGACACAGGGTATTATAAGTCCTAAGGGCGATTAATATGAGTGGTGCATATTGCTACAAGGGTCAAGATGATGCTTGATTATATACATAAGTTAGAGGAATTGGCGAGTGTGGTGCGATGCTAGCGTATCTACCAAGCGACAGAGTCAATAGTTTTCTTAGGCGAAGACATCGATCTTAGAGGCTTTCGACCCTAACCTAGCCACTTCGCCTAAAGAGAGTAACATCTGTTTACAAACAAGTAAAAAAAAAAAAAATTATGCCTAACCCTTTGTTTTCAAGTTTAAGTTGCGCAAATGTGAATTGCCTTAGACTCTCCCTGACAAACTCTTGGTTGATGTAGATTCAATTATACAGGATGGTTAGGACTCGGGGAAATCACGGTAGAGGGGCATTGACGCGGAGACTGCCAGCGTCACCACCACCATCGCCTGAATTAGCTCTCGTTTTGCGCTCTTTGGAGGCCATAAATGAGACTTTAAAGGGGCGTCAGCCAATAGGGATCGAAGTGGAGCCCCTACCATCTGGAATGGGTAATCCTGAAGCATCGAGGGATTCAGGGGGAGGGCCTCCACCTGAAGACATCACTAGAGAAATACAAAAGATCAAACTTCCAGAGTTTGTCGGGGGTCATGCCAGTGAACGTGCAGAGGCATGGTTGGAAGGCATGACAAGGTGTTTCGCCTTAAGAGACTATGCGTCCAAATCAAAGGCGAAGATTGCGATTTTTCTGTTGAGAGACAGTGCCTTGAATTGGTGGGGCAACCTGGAGAAGTAGTTGCACCTTACCCCAGACACCATCTCTTGGGAAATTTTTTAGGAAAGGTTCCGAAGGAAATATCTACCATCTTACTACGAGGAACAACAGGTGGGAGCATTTCATGCTTTAGTATAGGGAAACAGGACCGTGGAAGACTACGAGATCAGGTTCAAGGAATTGGTAAAATGTGTTTCATACATGGATAACGATCAACGATAGGAAAAACGCTTTGTCTATGGGTTAAACCCTAATATAAGGGCCATGGTACGAATGTGGAAATTGTCTTCGGTAGCAGAAGCAGTAGAAAATGCACGTTACGATGAGGAACACATGAACTTAAATGGAGGTATGAGGTCGACCTTTCTTCATCGTCGTGGATTCATGGGGAAGGCTCCTAGGACATTTTCCAGGGAAAGGAGCTCCAGGACACCTCCATATGGTAATAGAGTCACACCAAGGATAGTCACCACAGGTATTTCAATGGCAACAAGTGCAGCATATCGTTCATCACCAACGACGCAGGCAGGTCCACGACCATCTCAGGGAGTAGCTAGTAGGGGCAGGGGTTCTAGGGGAAGGAACTCATTTTAGAGACCATCTCAGAGCAATGCGCAGGTTCCATCTCGTGTTACATGTTGGGGGTGTGGAGGACCCCATTACCAGCACGACTGCCTAGAGTTACAATAAGTAATTGTGCATAGAGAAGGAAAGGCCCCGATGGGAAGAGCAAGTGGCAGTCACCAGATTTACACAGCAGTTAATAAACGCCAGGTAGAACATCAATCCACGGTGGTGGAATCGTCAGGTATGCTAAATCATATCAATGTTAAAAATTTATTTGATTCTAGTGCTACAGATAGTTTTCATTTCACCATCTACATTAGAAAAGAGTGGGTTGGCAGCCTATGAGCACGATGACTTTAAACAAGTTGAGATGGCTTCGAGGGAAAAACAAGCAGTAGGACCTAGCGTTGATAATTGTCTAGTAGACCTGGGATTGTGTGCTACTAGGTTGAAGGTATACGTCACTACTCTCGGGGCATATGACCTAATCATTGGAATGGATTAGTTAGAAGCCCATCGAGCTATGGTAGATTGTTTCACAAAAGGAGTGATTTATGTTGATGATGAAGGAAGGCCAATAGAGATCCAGGGTGTACGGAGAAAGGTGTCTCTACGCTTTATCTCAACTATGAAGGTTAAGCAATGCATGAGGCAAGGGTGTCGAATTTATGTAGTGGAATTAGTGAGTGAAAGGAAAGGACCCTCCTTGGATCAATACCCAGTATTTTCAGAGTTTAAAGATGTTTTTCCAAATGAGTTACCAGGGTTACCTCCTGAGAGGGAGATTGATTTTACTATTGAGCTAAAACCTAGTGCATAACCAATTTCCAAGACTTTGTATCGGATGATAGCGCCAGAAATTTGTGAGTTGCAGATGCAGTTGAAAGAAATACTCGACTTAGGGATAATAAAGCCAAGTGTCTCACCTTGGGGTGCACGAGTAATATTTGTGAAGAATAAGGATGGTTTTTAACGATTGTGCATAGATTATAGGGACTTGAACCATGCTACAGTAAAAAATAGGTACCCAATGCCACAAATAGATGATCTCTTCGATCAGATGAAAGGAGCAGCGATATTCTCAAAGATTGATTTGTGATTAGGGTATCACCAGTTAAGAATTAAGGAAGGCGATATTCCTAAAACTGCCTTTCGAACTCGGTTTAGGCATTACGAGTTCGTTGTAGTACCTTTCGAATTGACCAATGCACCAACAGTATTCATGAGCCTCATGAATGGTGTATTCTGGAAGTACTTAGACCGTTTTGTACAAGTCTTTTTAGATGATATCCTCATATATTCCAAGAACGAAAGCGAGCAGGAGGAACACTTGCGAGTGGTGTTGTCTTGCCTTCAAGAGAACAAATTGTATGGGAAGTTGTCGAAGTGTTCCTTCTTCAAGAAAGAAATTCACTATTTAGGTCATATCATTTCTGGTGAAGGAATATCTGTGGACCTAGAAAAGGTAAAGGCCATTATGGAGTGGCTAGTGCCGAAAAATGCTCATGAAGTAAGAAGCTTCATGGGGCTAGCAGGTTATTATCGGAGATTCGTGGAAGGGTTTTCTAAAATAGCGAAACCCATCACCACTTTGCAGTGCAACGAGGTCTGATATGAATGGATAGAAGAATGTGATAGTGCATTCATCGAGCTTAAAAGATTACTAACTAGTGCACCAATTCTACAAGTGTTGGATATGAAAAAGGACTTCACAGTCTGCACGGATGCCTCAAAGAAAGGGTTGGGGGCCATGCTAATGCAGGATGGAGGAGTGATAGCTTATGCATCAAGGAAGTTGAAGAAACACGAGGAACTTTATGCTACTCATGATTTAGAGTTGGCAGTTGTAATGCTAGCTCTGAAACTTTGGAGGCACTATCTAGTAGGGAAAAACTTTGAGCTCAAAACAAACCATCAAAGTTTAAAACATCTCTTCACTCAAAGGGATCTCAATGCCAGGCAAAGGCGATGGAGTGAGTTCATGAGTGAGTACGATTTTGGTATTTCATATATCAAGGGAAAATAGAATGTGGTCACAGATGCCTTGAGTAAGAGGCCACATGTCTTCTCCTTGGTACCCTTAAAAGTCAATCTAAGGGAACGTGTGTTGACTCAACTCCATGGAGACAGTTGGTATTTAAAGGTTACTTCAAACCTCCAGAGTGGGAGGTAAGTAGATCCAAAGTATGAAGGATATAGTATTGAATCATATGGGCTATTAAGATATCGAGGAGGGATGTACATCCCTGAAAGTGGGGATATTCGAAGAATCATACTGAAGGAAGCCCATAGAGCACTTTATTGTGCGCATCCGGGTGTGAAGAAAATGTACACAGACATGAAGAAGCTATTCTTATGGATAGGCATGAAGCGCGGTGTAGTCCATTTCATCGCCAAGTGCCTAGAGTATCAACAAGTGAAAGCCGACCACCATCACCCGGTAGGCCTTCTATAACCACATGATGTTCCTATGTCCAAGTGGGAAGTCATTTCCATGGACTTTGTTGTGGGGTTGCCGCTCACATCTCATAGACACAATGCCATTCTTGTGATAGTTGATAAGTTAACCAAGAGTGCTCATTTTATTCCAGTTAGAGACACTTATGATGTCACTGATGTGGTATGCATGTTTTTAAGTGAGGTCATCCATTTGCATGGGATACCTAAGAAGATCATTTCAGATAGGGACTCTAGATTCACTTCTAGGCTTTTGACAAGTTTGCAGTCAGTGTTGGGGACTCAATTGAACTTAAGCACAACTTATCATCCTGAAACAGATGGGCAGACTGAGAGAGTAAATCAATTCATGGAAGACATGCTTAGGATGTATGTCATGGATAATCAAACCCATTGGGAGAAGTACCTACCTTTGGTAGAGTTCGCCTACAATAGCAGTTTTCATAGCTCCATCAGAATGCCACCCTACAAAGCTCTGTATGGAAGGCCATGCAAAACGTCATTGATTTGGGAGAGGTTAGAAGACCGAGTAACAGTTGGGCCAGAATTGATTCAAGAGATGGAGGAACAGGTGATTCAGATTAGGCAGAGACTAAAGGAAGCATAGGATAGATAGAAAATTTATGCGGATGCACACAAGACTGACCAAAGTTATAAAGTGGGAGATCAAGTTTTCATTCGTATCAGGCCTAATAAGAGTACCATATGGTTTGGAAAGGGGAAAAAGTTGTCACCTCGATTTATAGGACCATTCAAAATCCAAGAGAAAATTGGACCCGTTGCCTATTGTCTTGTACTTCCACCCCACTTGCATAAAACTCATAATGTTTTTCATGTATCTGTTCTACATCATTATGTTGCTGATGAATCACATAAAATAAGTTGGAAGGAATTGCAAGTATCAGACGCGGGAACCCTCACAGTAGAACCGTTACACATATTGGACCGTAGAGTCCAACAGCTCAGGAACCGTCTGGTAGACCAAGTTAAGGTCCAGTGGGACAAGTATAGTC
>SNQJ01S0028546.1:126705-162920 GCA_010110895.2 Picea sitchensis | reverse complement strand
TGATACACTTGAACTTTTAAGACGTATGAACCTTTATGAATGTTTAAATGTATTTGAATAATGATGGATATGATGCAATATATTGTGAGAATGTAAATTTTATGAATGTTTAAATGTTATTGATGATGATGGATATGATGCGATCTACTATTTGAATGTAAATTCTATGAATGTTTAAATGTTATTGATGATGATGGATATCATGCGATATACTATGTGAATGTGAATCCTATAAAGGTTTAAATGCTATTTGAATGATGTTGGATATGATGCAATCTATTATGTAAATGATAATTCTATGAATGGGTGACGTTAATTGAATTATGGGATATTATGAGATCTATTTCTAACCTGAAAAAATTGATGTTAAAGTTGTTGGTAGGTGGATACCAAATTGAAATTATGGTTGTATGCAATTACGTGATGATAATGCATAGATATGTATGAGTTTGTGCTACAGACTAATCTACAGGTCATTGGGTTATAAAATAGACAAGGGATAATGATAATGAATGTGGATGTCATGACCACTACCAAGAAACAATATGGTATGAATCTTTGTATGTGAAATTATATTGGTTTGGATGCATTGCTATGATATGGGGACCAGTGCAGGATTTTAGGTGGTGAGACTGCCTAAAACTGAATAAACGATGACAAAACTCCTAGCAACACGGTGCCACTGTATATTCCATTGTAGGGTGTGGACCCTAGTCTTGTTAGGAGGGGTGGAGGCATTTCCCACCGTGTATCCTCCAAAACCTGGAGTCATGGGAGGACGGTGTTAGCTCATGCTCCCCTAGACATGTGATGATAATTGTCAGTTTCCTATTGGGGAAGCTTGGTTAAGATAGTGACACTTCCGCTTACGGGTTCTATTTGGAGTTAGGTCAATATAGTTGATGCTCCAAGATAGTTCAACAGAGGAAGGATAGGAATGGAAGATGAAAGTAAGTTAGGGAGGAAGGATGAGTAGAAATAGTTGAGAGTGTATGGAGATTCGTCTTATGGTGGAATTTATTGTCTTTCCTTCTGAAAAGAAAATGTGTATATATGAATATTCATAATTGTGTAACTAAACCACAATTATCTAAATAAAATTGTTGAGATAGATTATTGTAATTAAGTGAATTCACGAGCATTTCATTGGTTTATTATCTTTTATAAAATGAATATTCTTATTGATTGGATTGGATGCATACATAAATTACTATAAGGGTGATAACTATTGTTATTAGTACATGCACAAGACTTGTATGTACTAGCTACACATGCATTTCTTGTACATGTACACTAGTATGTGTAACTTTTCTTGACTTACGTACTAATAATGTCGGTTATTTGATATGAATGTGTGAACCATGTGTCTTTTCCCTTGTATCATAAAATACCTTAACTTCGAGACGAAGTGTCTTGAAGGGTGGGTGTATGTAACAACCCTAAGTATTAATCAATTGTCATGGTTTAATTAATTGTTTAATGTATATTAGTTTAATTAATTAATTAATTAATTGTCCTGGTTAAATATTTGTTGAATGTGAATTGGTTTAATTAACTAATTAATGAATTTAATGATTAAATATATGTTTAATAAAATCTGGTTTAATAAATTATTAATTATTATTTTGTATCAAATGATGGAACCATTAAAGAGAAGGGGATAAGGTGGTTGGAATTGAATGGAGGGATAAGGTGGGTGAGTCTTAATGAAAGGGAGAATGCGGTGAATGAGAGAGGGGGAAAGGAGGATAAGAGGAGGAAAAAACATTCTAGAGAGGACTTTTGACTTTTTGGGGAGTGAGCATCATTTTGAGAGAGGAGAGGACTGAATTGTTGGTTTTGGGTTGGAGTAGCTTACTGGAGGATGGTTCTGGTTTTTCCTTGAGGAACCAGTTTGAGTTTGGTGGACTGAGACAGGGGTCACCTGTTGCTAGGAGTTTTGGGCTCGGGGGCCAGGAATCCTTACAGAATCCTGGAGCTAGGGAGTCAGAGAGGCTCTGTTCCTAGCTGGTTGGGAGGTTAGATGGTTTTAGGCAAAGCATTAGGGAGAGTTGGAGAACAACAGTAGAATCAGTTAGAGGTATGTATTGTCATTATTATGTTGAATATGTAGTTTATTATGATGCTTCCCATAAATTTTAATTATGTTGAATAATGAATGGTTATGAATGGTTATATGCTGAATAAGGAATTGTAAAGATGTTAGGATAACATTTCTCTATTTAAATTTATGTTTTTATAAGGCTCCGTTGGAAGAGACCTTACAGCCGGCCACATCCATTCATTCTTTGGAACAATTTATAGATGAGTTTTTTATTTTCTTTTCAGATCCATGATTATGACAGATTGTGTAGTGAAGTTAATGATCTTAGAATGAAATGATATTAATCAATAGAATAATTTTCTACAAGGTTTATTCATCTTTGTTGCAAATTTACTTTAAAGGATTTACATTATAGTAAGGAATGGTTTCAACCTCTGGTTTCTCTTTCCTTGGAACATGATTAATATGAATCTTGCATTGATACTCATTCACATATTGATTTAGAGGACTTAGAAGTTGTAGGTAATCAACAATTTCATCATCTTTATTCACTTTGATAGGTATTTAAGGAGGAACATGATATTTCACAAGAAGTACATGAAACTTCTAATTGTTCTTGTCCAGCAAGGTCTTATTTAGTTTTAAATATAAGTGAAAAAAGTTGTCATGATTTAGAGAATACTACAACTATCTTAACAAAGAAAGAGATTAAATCTGAAAGTTTTGTTATTAATATGGAACATTTTTCTCATAGTTGGACTAATTATAATCAAGATGAATTTATGGGAGATTCTATTATTAATCACTCTACTGATCCTCCATCAAAATCAATTTTTGAAGCTTCTCATTTTGATACATCTTTTGATATGTTCTCATATTTACCTTTTAATAATGAACATAATTTTATTTTGAATGATGCTTTGTTTTCAATAGAGCATATCACGAATATATATTAATCAAGTTATGCTATGAGAAGAGATTAATACACAATGTTCAAAATTGAAACAAGATATAGATATCTTAATAGAAGCATAATTCCCCTTTGAAAAATATTGTTTCTTTAAGAGACACCTTTTATTTCATTTCATCTAACTCTTATTATTCTTTGTACCTTGATGTATTCGATGGTTGTGCTTCACATGTAATCATTACAAGTTATTTGGAATCTAATTCTGCATGGGAAAGATTTAATAAGGTACATGATGGAAATAATCTATACTTGGAAGATGAAAAGAATATGACTCCTTCCTGTGAATCTTTTGATATTTTTCCTTATCCATCTTCTTCATGGGAGGAGGGAAATTCTATAGAAGGCACAATTCACAAAATATTCTGTTGAATCATTTACACTTTTGATCAATGAAGAATCTTGTTATTTAAGTAATCAACTGGGTGAGTTTGAAAAGATTAATCATTCAAATGATGATAATGTCTATTATCCTAATATCAACAATTTGGCTTATACAATGAAGGATGATATTTTTTACACATAATTTGATCCTATTAACTCATTTGAAGTTAATTATTTGAAAGATAAGTTCAAAAATACTCATCAAGAACATGAGACACTTCGGTTGCAATTGATGGTTATGTCAGGTTTTTGTTTTCTTGCTCCATTGTCTGAAACAAATCATATCAAGAATTTTTCACAAGATATTTTTCACGGCTATTTTACGCATGGTTCACACTCATTTGTAGATTCTTTCCAAATTTTCTTCAGTACTCATTGTATATATCATGATAGAATAGAGGTTTGGTTAAAGAAATGTTTTTGTAAAATATTCCCTGTACATAGTAATCTTCTTATCTTGTACATGCTAGACCTAGATCTAGATATTTCAAATTTTTCTTTCTTTAGTTTATTATTGATCATATTTTTGTGTCTAATTTTCTTTGTGTATATGATTGCAGGGATAAAATAAATGGATTGGCTTTGTTGGAAATTTAACTTTACTTAGCCCTAGTTGTTCTTGTACAGTAGATTATAGTATGATAGAATAGGGGTAGTTTAGTTCTTAGTTTGTTTTGTTTTTAATTAGATTTGTGTTTAGTACAATTTATTGCTTCTTGTTGAATAAAGCAATTGTGTGATTATGGAATATATTGATCCATTACCAAGGTAATATCCTTTCTTTTACCTTATTCATTTCTTTTCCTCTTACTTTAAATTAAAGTTGTGTTTTAAGCTTTACCCTTAAAACCGATCATTAAAAGCTTATTAGTTTTTCCAAGAAGTAAGATTTGATAAGAGGACAATGAGGATAATACTTTGGTAAAATACTTATTAGTTAATTTTTAAGCATAACTTCCCTTTCATTCCTGTCATTGGTAAAAGACAAATTTCCCATTCCCGTCATTGATGACCTCTTTGATGAATTGAGTGGAACCCAGTTCTTTACTAAACTTGATCTTCGTTCTATCTACCACCAGATCCGTATGAAAGAGGGAGACATTCCTAAGACTTCCTTTAGAACTCATGAGGGCCACTATGAGTTTTTGGTCATTCCCTTTGGCTTGTGTAATTCCCCCTCCACCTTCCAAAGCCTCATGAATCATGTATTCTGTCCTTTTCTCCATCATTTTGTCTTAGTTTTCTTTGATGATATCCTCATCTATAGAAAAACCTGGACAAACAATCTTGCTCATGTGGATCAAGTTCTCCATTTACTCTCTCATCACCAAATTTTCCTGAAACAATCTAAATGTGCTTTTGGCACCTCAGAAGTCGAGTACTTCGGTCATCTTATTGGCAAGGACGACATCAAGGTGGATCCTAAAAATATTGAAGCTATGCAAGACTGCTTGCACCCAAAGACTCTCAAAAGCTTGCATGAATTTCTAGGCTTAATAGGTTATTATCGCAAGTTTGTTAAGAATTATGGAAAGATTGTGACACTTCTCATTGCACTCCTTAAAAAGAATTCTTTCACTTGGAATCCAACAACTACTCAGGATTTTCAAACCTTGAAGATGGCCATGTGCACCACTCCAGTCCCGACCCTTCCTGATTTCACAAAGACCTTTGTCCTGGAATGTGATGCTTCAGGGAAAGGAATTAGCGATGTCCTTATGCAAGAGGGTTGACCTTTGGCCTTTACCAACAAACAACTGTCTGAACGAAATTTTGGAAAATCAATCTATGAAAAGAAAATGTTGGCTATTCTACATGTCATTGATCTTTGGCGCCCTTATATATTGGGGCAACGCTTCCAAATTAAGACAGATCATCAAAGCCTCAAGTATTTTCTGGAACAACACATTTCCTCCCTAGAGCAACAAAAATGGGTGACTAAGCTCTTTGGATATGATTATGAGATAATTTACAAGAAAGGCAAAGACAATGTGGTTACAGATGCACTTTACTGAAAATATGAAGATGAAGGGTCCCTTTTTCATCTCTCCTTCATTGTACCAGATTGGCTCCAAGACGTTCACCAAGAATGGCTACATGATCCCAAAAGTTCGCATCTGATACAAAAATTATAGTCCAATTTTCCAGTTTCCCCAGGGTACTCTTGGCTCCATGATGAGCTTCGATACAAAGGCCGTTTGTATTTAAGTGAACAGTCAAAACTTAAATCAACGGTACTTTCTGAGCTTCATGCTACACCCACAACTGGGCACTCCGGGTTTACCAAAACCTATGACAGGGTCAAATGTTATTTTTTCAGGGATGGTATGAAACACGACGTTCGTAATTTTGTGGTTGAATGTGATGTGTGTCAACGCAACAAGGGTGAAACAGTCAAATCTCCTTCCACACTGCAACCGCTTCTGATTCCACCTACTATTTAGCGAGATATCTCTATGGATTTTACTACAGGCTTACTTAAATCGGGCAATATATCAGTCATCATGGTGATAGTTGATCACTTTTCCAAGTATGCTCATTTATGTGCTCTTCAACACTCATTTACAACATCCACTGTGGCTCAACTTTTCATGGATCGGGTCTTCAAGCTTCATGGCATGCCGCATTCTATTGTTTCTAATCGTGACCCAACTTTCACCAACATTTTTTGGCAAGAACTATTCAAGATACAAGGCACCCAATTTCATCTCAACACAACTTATCATCCCCAGACTGATAGTCAAACTGAAGTTGTCAACAAGTGTTTGGAAACATATTTGAGGTGTTTTGCATCGGAAAAGAAAAATCAGTGGGATCAATGGTTACCCCTAGTTGAATGGTGGTACAACACTCCATACCATACAACTACCTGCATTACTCCTTTTGAAGTGGTATATGGACAAAATCCACCTCCATTTATCTCATATTTACTAGATCTCTCGAAGGTCCAGGCGGTTGACCAAACGCTTACAGTTCGAGAGGTTATTCTTCGTACCCTCAAAGAGAATTTGGTCATGGCCCATAATCGTATGAAGCAACAAGCAGATCAAGGTCACTTTGAACGTCAATTTGCAGAAGGGGATCAGGTGTTTCTTCGATTGCAAGCTTACAAGAAAAAAACCCTCAAGGCCGACCATTGTCAGAAGTTGGTGCCCAAATTTTATGGTCCTTATACCATTCTCAAGTGTGTGGGACAGGTGGCCTATCAGTTAGCTTTTCCCAGTCATTCTAAGCTACATCCTGTTTTTCATGTTTCATTCTTAAAGAAGGTGATTGGAACTAAGTGCCAAACACAAACCAACCTTCTCGAGTTGGATGAAGAAGGCTCCATTTGGCTACATCCACAAGTAGTTTTGGACCATCGTGAGCGTCGCATGTGTCAGTGAACCATCAAGGAAGTGTCAGTCTAATGGAAAGATACAACCCCAACAGATGCCACTTAGGAACCAACTACCATTCTGCATCAATTTTCACATCTCAAGCCTTGAGGACAAGGTTGTTTTTAAGGGGGAGGACATGTTAAGGACCTTAACCCTCACGTAGGTAGAATAATATATTCCAATGTAATAAAGGTCAATATTAATAAGGCCTAGCAATAAGGAAGAATAAGTCCAATGTAAGAAGACCTAATAGAAGCTTCCACTTCTAGAAGGATCTTCCTCTATATGGTTCTTTTGATAGACATATTTAGTATAAATAGGAGTCGAGGGTATGCGAACTTTTTTCTTAGATATTATTGTAATAAAGCTCTGCTCAACTGGAGGTTGCCCCCTCGAAGAGGCAAGTGAACATTGCTCTCAGAATCAAAGTGCTCTTTCTGGTGTTATTCTGATATCTTTTCAGTATTATTGTGGTGTTGTTCTGGTAATATTATTGTTTATCTGCCATTGCTAGCATTTTATTTATGTTCTGCATACTTTTTATATCTGTAATATTACACACGATATCGATTGTGATTCTTGTGTAGAGTTTAAAAATGTTTTCAGGGTATTACTAATGATGTATAATGAGGAGGATAATTAATTAGTGTGATTCTGATATCAGTTCATTATATTAAAGGGTAAATCCTATTTGCAGTTTTACATCAAAGGTATAGGATAGGGAGTAAAAACGAATTCACTAATGTCATTCTAGAGATTTATTATTACTTAATTGAATGTTTGGATATAACAACTAAATAAAGGGTGTTGTTTCAATCGGTTGTGATCCTTAAGATATTCTTATAATGATGGGGTGATTTTATTAATTTATGTAAATTATGGTAAAGCAATTTTTAATGTTTTCTCGTGAAATCGTCACTAAATATTGCACTTAGCATGACATAGAGTAAGGGTTTCTGATGCTTGGCTCTCCCCCCTCAATTTTTCCTTTTTGCTCCTTGCAACTTAAGAGTTGTTTTCATGGTAGGGATGTAGAACCCAAGAAGTACAAGATTATAGATGAATTTACTGAAATTTTAAACCCTTGATTGTAAAGTATAATGTTGCTTGAGGATGGTAAGGTGCTTTTACTTTTAGATGGTGATTGGTTACTTATGATGTGAATTAGTCCATATGATGATAATTGCTAATGAATTACATCCTTGTTGCCTTATTTTTTAGAGCACCTTCCTCTAACGGTGTCGCATATTGTATGACAGTGCAAGTTGGATTTCAGGCACGTTTGATTTTATGTTTGGTAAAGGTATTAGAGTTATTTTGTTTTTGCTTGGGTCCCTGACGCTCTTGTCGCAATGTAGCAATGTGATACCTCATGATTGGGTCATTGTGCACGTTGATTGATGAGCCCATAGGAACCCTGGCTTCGGGTCACATGCCTCTCGTTATCGATGATGTTGTTTTTGTAAGTAAAGTTGTACTTGTGTTGTAATGTCATTGTGTTGTCTCTCGCTCGCCGAGAGGGTCCTAGATACTCGTCGTTGAAGTTGTTCTGGTTGGTTGATTGATTTTTTCTTTCAGCTTAGTAGGCATGATCTTGCGTGTGTCGGGCGGGAGGTAGACACCTCCTTGTTCCTTAGAACAATCGCCAACCTTGAGACCTTAAATGGTCAAAATCAATGGGAACCTGGGCTTGAGAATTGCTTATGTGTCCTGGAGGTCCTAACCATTGTAGGGTAGGACAAGCGGGTAGTCATTTTATTTTTCATCTAATTGAGTGTCGAATGTTGCTTCTCGTTGCTTGATGTTCTAGTATGCTAGGTCGTTCTATTCCTTGTTGTGTGATTGGCATGCATTGTGTTCATCATCGTGTTGCGATGTTGGGATGTATGGTCGTTATTACTTTAATTATAAAAAAAAGAAAAATGTATGGGTTTTTGCGTCACATGTTGTCGTAACGACTGGGGTCGTTACATGGTCAAACATTGTACTTAGAGGCAATAACAATGGATGTGACTATAGTGGGTATAGTGTTAGGTGAAGGGGAAACAACACCATCACGTGGAGGTGAAATAGATGGGTTGGGGAATCCTATAAATATATACAATCATCAAGTATCAAACTAGTTAAATTGATTATTTAATGATAAAACATGAATAACATACACATGTGTAACTATTAAATTTTCACCACTTGCAAAATACCTACGAGGAAACAATAGTGGATGTGACCAAAGTATATTCACCACTAGTATATGGCCCCATAGTAGATGCACATACAATAGTGTACTATAGTGACCTCACTCAAACTAATGGTGGGTATAGTGGCAAGTGAAGAAGAAAAAATTCCATCGTATGGAGGCACACTAGAAGGACTTAGTACAATAGGCATTTGAATATGTGGTGTAATAGGGGCATGAAACACTCCTTCAATTGGCTACAATCACCAATTTTGAAATTAGTTAGATGCATAATTTAATGATAACATTATCAACTTACACATGTAACTTGTAAATTTTAACCACTTGTAAAATACCTATGAGTATGACATGCCAATAAGGACTAAAATATCAACACTAGAATGGACATATGAATAAGTAATTAGGGGAGGAAAATTCCCCAAGATTGATTCAAACTAGGATGAATATGAATGAAAATAGTGGGAATGCTCAATGGTCCAACTGGAAATTGACTCCAAGGAAGCATGCATATTACATATCAATATAAAACAATAATTTATAAGTCAATATAAAAAAAATTGTTTATATGACCTACTCAATGGTTACCTCTGCGTGAGTAGTTTTTGTTGTACATGTGGAAACAATGGTCACTTTGACCATCCCTATGAAATTTGTCATAGTCATATTACTATGAGACATGACGATATAGTCTACTAAGATGGGTAATGGAGAAGGAACAATGGTCTCGCTAGCTTGGTCTAGAAACATACATGAACAAACAATTAAAAAATGCATGCATAATGAATTAGTTCAATCAAAAACTATGAATAGGTTTTAAATTAATGAGGATTTTGTTACATGTTGGCTAAAACCACTCTTGTGCTTGTACTTCTTTACATAAGTGGTCTATGTGTCTACCATAGGGTGAATTTCCTATGCACAAAGCATTAGAGTTTTCTATTATAATTATGTATTGATAATAAATAGATTTTAGTTTAGAATTCAACTAAATGAATACCTTAGTTGTGGTACTAGGGAGGTCATTAAGAACATCAATATTTTGTCCCTGTAGAGAATGAGCTAACACACACACAATGTGAAAAAAATTAGTTAGCTAATTATAAATCCAATAAAGGTTAAACATATCATTGTACTTACCTCACTTTAAGATCCATCATGGGAAATATCTCCTAAGGACCATGGAAAATTTGGTCACAAAACATGCATGGATGAGAATACAAATTTACTAGATCATTGTCCACCCCCACTATTAGATGGTGGTCCACCTCTACCACTAGATAATGGTCCTACCCCATAGTGAGATGAAAAACCTACCCTACTAGTAGATAATGGCCATAGCTGGTCATTACCCTCAATAAATTAGCATGACAGACCATTGTTCATGTCAACTAGAGTGATGCTTCTAGTGTTCGTGGAAGAAATTTCTATGTAGACAGGAATTCCACCTTAGGTAAATTCTTACAAGGTGGAAGGATTGGACATTTCAATCTCGTAGCCCTACATTGGGTTAATTTTGTTGCATTCCCAAACTAGCCCCTTAGATTGCTAAATGATGAAAACAGTTAACATGTTTACCCAAAACAAAGTTTGCATACATTTTCCTCAATTATAGTGAATTTCCCTACTGTTATGAGGTGGCACATTAAAAACCTTGTACCACCTATCCATTTAGTTATCAATAAATGGTTGATATGTGTAACACTAGATAGAAATATGAGGTCTTCTAGGATTTTTTATTTCACCTATATGAGAGTGTATGAAAAGGATTGATATATCATGTTTATTGTTAGTTTTTTTTTATTGCATGATGGTTCAAACCATAGACATATTGATGGTGCTTCTATTCTCCATAAGAGGTAATATTATATAAATCCCAATTTGCTTAGATAACTGTATCAATAATTGCATCTATAGTTTGGGCAAGTAGGCACCAAAGTGGGTCTCCAACCCTAATAATATCTATCAAATTTATTTTCTTAGGCAGGTAATCTCTCTTAGGATTTTAGCATTTCAATTTATCAATGGTGGGGTGTTTCCTTAGGGATTTACATTAGGAGTTTTCATGTTTCCATTGGGATTTGTGTTTGGATTTCTATATTTAGTACATAAATGTTTGAGATTTTGGTAACCATTTTTTTATCATTGTAATGAAACATTTTAAAGAAAAATCTAAATAAATATAAACCAAAATTTAGCTATTATAAAATTCATTATAAAAAATAGGAAAAAGGGTTGATAACACTTCGTTAACACTTCCGTGATATGTTTGTTTCACAATACTATTAATGAAAATGAATCCACCAACAATCTCAAAATTCAATGTCATTGCTTCCCAATACTATTAATGAAAATGAATCCACCAACAATCTCAAAATTCAATGCCAAATTGTTTAGAAATTTTGAAACCCACAAACTTAGGGAAGTGTAATATTCAAATCACTATCAAATCCACAAGCTTAGGGAAGTGTGATCTCCAAATGACGGTTACATTTTGGGATTTTATGTTATGATAGAAGGTATATGGTACTTTCCTCTCCATAAAAAAAATAAATTATGGAATGGAATAAAAAGCATGCACACGTTGTAATGAATTGCAAAAAACGTGCATGCATTTCTTTAACCGAACCTATGTGTGAAAGGAATTGTGAGGTTTAGGCCTCCTCACACATAGCTTGTGCAAATGCTGCATTTGCATTTTGAATTTTCACAACACTAGCAAGTTTTTAAAAATCCATCACAATCTTGTGTCAAAAGATGTTTCTATACATATTTTTTTTCACAACAATATTAAAATTAGATATTTTTCCTTATTTTTTAAATTGTGAAACACATTATTATCTTAGATACATATTTTCTCATTATTTACACATCATTATATATTATATAAAAGCGATATCACTTATATAACAATTTTATTTTTTTTAATTATTACCTCTTTTTTTTAAATAAAATATTTAAAAAAAAATAATTTAATTTTAAATCATTTAAAAATCAACATTTAACCTGATATACAAATTTAAAAGTCAATATTTTTACAAATTAATTGTGTAAAACACTCTATTCATATTTCAAAATTATTTTGGTAAACATTAAAAAGATATTCATATGAACTTGCATCGATCTTTTCAAAACATAGACCAACACACTAAAGGTAAACCAAAGCTTACTAAGATGGATATACATGTTATTGTCATTATCTAATCACAAAGCTAAACATATTATAATAATAAATAATAATCTATTTTTCAGGTCACGGTCAATTTGACTGGTAAAGTCAACGAAGATATACATACCCTACCCCCTCTGGATTTGAACTTGTGACCTCTTAAGAAGAAATACATGTTCTTAACCATTAAAATGTGTATCACATGATCCATAAACATGTCAAAATAGTATTAGGGTAGAAATTTGAAATATTTTATTAGTTATTTAAAGTATTTAAAAATAATCTAATATTTAATTTAATAAATTTAAAATTTATATAAAATTATATTAATATATTATTATAATAATTATATATAATTTTTTGAAATATTTAAAAAAATGTATTTTATTTATGTTGCATGAGTTAATCTAGGACAATGTTGTTCCTACTGCAACAACTACAATATTAAAAGTATTAATTTAATTTGTATTAATAATTATATAAATATATTTTAACATCTTTTTAAAATTAAACTTTACATATATAAACTTCAAACATTTTTGTAAATTTGAAACATTATTCTTATTTTAATTGGAAAAAGCCAAAAAATAATACTTTTGTAATATGAAAATACAATAAAAGTCACTGATAAGGTTGGTTGATAGCAACAACAAACTAGAACAAATGCTTGCCATGAATAGAGTATTGATTTATTCAACATTTTTTTTTTAGTTTAGGCTTGAAGGAAAACATACTTACATTAAAAAATTTCATATCCACAACTATAAAGTGAGTATTATTAATTTTTTTTACTTAAATAATTTTTAAAATAATATTTAGTGTAATTTAGAGTTTATTTTATATTGATATTTTAAATAAATATAATGAAAATATTTGTAATAAATTATGTATATGTAATAATAGACTAAACATATTTACATTTTAATCTAATATCATTTTAATTTAAAACTTTTTATTTGGGAAACTAGTTTCCAAACTCTCATTTCCTTAATGTTGAAGCTCTCAAAAAGTTCAGAAATTCCCAAAACAGGTTCCAGCCAACTGGAGACGTTTCCTACCAGTGTCCAAGTTCCAGAAACATCAAAAACAAATTTCAAAAATGTTAAAAATACAAAAAGCGATACAACTCTGTATTTTATATTTTATAATTAAAAATATATATATAGTATTTGATCATTATGATATCTGCATCATGTATCACTCGCTTTCACAGCTTTCCGAAAAGTTATAGAATGCAGAATGCACCTCAAATCATTTACGGTATCGAACATTAAACTAATGTTCAGACAGGAGTTCGCTTCAGAAAATTGTGACTTCACCAAAAAGCATGAGTTCCTTCTCTCACTTGGACGTTAAGTTACAACAGCAAGACTCTGAAGTCAAAATCTACTTCCTGTAGGTAGCAATAACTTTTATTTTCAAGCGGTATTCGATCATGAAGATAGCTTGCTGGTGAATTTCTGTCTGAAACAAGTCTAGATTGAGAAACGAGATGTCTTCATTGTAATTATATTCATTGATTACAACTTTGCCAGACAAAATCAGTCCTGCGTATGTAAACACTTTCAATGCACTTAAATACAACGATTCTCACGGGAATCGGGAGCCCGACATAATTTTGCAATCCCTAATATTAGCACAGCCGTTAAATCGCTGCTGGTGAATGCTTAAAGGTTTACTGATGGTAAGACTAGCACAGTCATAAGTCACTCGTGGACGCCGAAATAACAGAGTCCTGGGCATTAAATATCTGCAGAACTCTGTGCATTAAATAACCGACGCGGTAAGACGATGTGGTAAGAGCTTCAGGTAGGAAAATTCTGCCCAGTAAATAATAGTTTGAGTAAAAATCGTGGCTGGTAAGCTTGGGCTCTTTAGAAACTGAAACGTTAATCACTCAGAGGCGGCAATCAGCTAGCCATCATAGTAAATTTTAAATATGATTAAGTAAAGGTAAAAAAAAATAAACATGTAGCGGATGTCTTTATAATAGTGAAAAGTTAGTGGTTGAAATCACAATCATTGATTGATGTCTTCATAATAGTGAAGAAGTTAGTGGTTGAAATCACAATCATTGATTTATTGGGACTACTAAGAATATTTCAACAATATTTAATCTTGTCCATACAAAACTGATTAAGTACTAAAAACATATTAAATGTTGATTGTAATTATGTGGCTGTTTGTATAAATGTAACTCTAATATTGTAAAATGATAAAAAGTTAATAGGGGAGTAAATTTGTAATAAGTTTGTTAATCATTTGAAACATAAGATTTCTTTGGAACAATGATCATTAAGAATATGCTAGCATCTTCAATTGATAACCATACTATTGAAATTTATGGTTAAAAGATCATTTAATTGTCAATAGGTGTACCTCTGATTGTTATAAGTAAACTTGGTACAAATGTAAATCTAATATTGTAAAATGATAAAAAATTAATAGTGGTTGATATTCATTTTTCACCTTTCCAAACTAATAACGCTGATACCACTTTTATAAAGTGGTTACATAAGATCTCCTTAGAAGAAGGACGACTAACAATATGCTAGCATATTCAATTGATAACCATACGATTGAAATTTATGATTAAAAGATCAATAAATGTGCTCATTATCAATTATCAATAGATGTACGCCTTTGCCATGTAAAAAGCTGCAATCCAATCCAATAAGTATAAGCGAAATTACAGTATTAGAGTTCGAATGTGCCCAACTCATCCTCCGATCCACAACAAGAAGAGGAAGACGAAAGCGATCCATTGTGAGCCCTCTGAAATCTATTGGTAGGCTTGACATGATTATGATACACGAGCTCCTGCTCATTAAAGCCCAGAGGCTGGTAACTTTGTTTTACAGTAGCAATGCAATAAAACAGAATACCCAAAGTTGTAAGTAGTACAAGGAACAGATCCCAGCCGAATTGCAAATTGGTAATTCCCAACGCCCTTGCAGCCATGTCGCTGCTTTTGCATTTGACATAGTCGACGTCCTTTCTCTTGGTGAGCGCGCAACCCTTGGGGAGAAAGGCAGGAATCCAGAGACAGAACGCCATGTGGACCAACCAAACGCCTTGGAAGAGAACCGACGTGGAACGGACCAGAGCCACCAGGGCACTGCGAGGGAAGGCCGCCTCCACCAGCGTGCTGGCCAGGCTGATCCCTACCACCACCTGGAGAAGCCAATGGTAGTGCCCTTCCAAGCCCGCGTGATCCGTGGAATGGAAATGGAAGAGAAGCAGTTCTTGGGCGAAGGCGAGCGCCCCCAGGGCGTGAATGAGACCCCGCGGGGTCTGAACCTGCGACTTGTCGACCACCAGAGCAACGAGGGCGTAGAGGAAGAAAAACATGGCGATGGTGGCGTGTTCCAGGCTGTTCATGTGCGAGAGCGGGATGGACCAATCGGGATCCCATGGTCGGTGCCTATTAGGGCTCACGAACAGCTCTATTAAAACGGAGGCCGTCGCGAATAACATGATCGCGTAGAGCTCCAAGTATTTGGTTACAAATCTGCCACCGTTTGTATTGGCTACAAACCAGGGCCGGCTCTCGAACTGGTCAGGCGCCGAACGGGCATAGTTACGTGCTGTGTTGAGGACATGCCAGAGGCCTATCGCCCACAACCCAATCCCATGGGCTAAGTGGCCCTGAAATGTTCCCATTTTGCTCCGTTTTTGCACTCCTCCAGTACTGTATTTATTGTGTTTCTCCACTGCATCATCGAGCTCATCTTCAAAGGCAATGGAAATCATGGGGTGGGGGTGTGAGACAGTCCAGTTTTCGTTTCTTACTTGATACGAATTAGACCCATTGAGCTCTGCGTAAATAACACGCGCATGTATTGTCTTCCCTTCAATCAAACGTTACCTGTTTTTATTGATTCGTAAAGCAAACCTGGGACTATTGTGGGGGCTTTGGTTTAGGTGACATAAGATGGCATCTTTCTCTGCAACCTGCTTCTTCACCAATCCATATAGAATAACAACATACTTTAACATTTCATGGGCTTATTGTGCTTTCCAATTACTCTAATATCGAGTGCCTCGGTGATGTTGATAGGAAGCAAGATTATTTGTAATCTAATAACTCTATTGGCCTATGATTAAACGGGGAGTAGGTGGCACTTGCCATGAAGAGATATGGGCATAATTGTCTTGGTGATGTTATGAGGAAGCAATATTATTTGTATTCGAAGACCACTTTATAGGGCTCTCTTAGCTTATGATTGAATGATAAATAGTACTATTTGTTACCAACATAATGGGGTTATGGATTAATAGTAAAGGTGGCACTTATTATTTAGAGTTATAAGTGTAGTAGTAATTATTATTAAGAAATGTGACTATAGGTGTAATGTCTTCATTTTTTGATTTTTTTGTCTTCATTTTTGGATTTCCTTGCTCCATAGTATACGATTTTATGAGTTTATGTTAGCTTGGTTAGAGGAGTAAAATGAATTGGAGGAGTTATATGGGGCCCATGTCAGTGCCTTTGTCATCTATCATCATCGAGATCATTTTCGCATAGCTCGTTCTTGGTTTTGTGGCGTTCCGAGGATTTTCGTAATTTTGGGTTATTATTGAGCATACTTTAATTAATTACACTAAAGATACCATTTGGATAATATGATCTGAATGGATACTTCGTGTAATAGCTCATTGGAACCAGGACAAAAATATCTAAAGGTTGGGATGATGAGAAAGGAACTTCCCGAGGATGTCTTAAAAGCCAATTAAACACTTTCTGGCATTAAAAAGGGTAATTGAATGAAAAGAAAAAAGGGAAATAAGGATCATGTGGATAAAGTCGACACAGAAAGATCTAGAAGGGGATTAGAGAGTTATAAAGGAAGGGTAACACTTCACCTTCCTCATGATGATTTGATCTCTTATTTCTAGTTCTCTTAGAGCCAAGGTTTTCGTTGGGGTTTTGGAAAAACCCTTCTGGAGCTTCATCTTCTATTTTTTTTTCAATGTGAAGGTGCAACGATTTGCATAAGAGGTATGTGGGACTTCATATAGAACGACGACATCACCATTTGCAGGTTCGTGAGGGTTTGCAGGGGTCGCAACTCACCTTTAGCAACCCGTAAAGGGTAGAACAAGCCACAAGGGTCTCATTGGGGGACCTTTGTCACTTCATGAGGTCCGCTAATATTTTTAGAGGGCCCGATTTCCCTTCTATTGTAGAGTCATAAGGACATCTCACTCCAAAAAGAGTCACGAGGTAGGAAAGGAGGGTGGTAAGGTTGGTTCGCAGCACTTAGAGGACAAATCTTCCTTTGGAGGAGGTCGTGATAGGAAGTCGATTACCGTGGGGCTATAGATGAGGGCCACGGGCCTTTTATTGAGTCATGCGAGTAGGGAGGAGGGTCGTGAGGCCATTGGAAGGTTCACGGGGTTATTGGAAGAGGACTCAAATCCTCCTTTTGCAGGAAACAAGGTACATGAGGTGCCATGGGGTCTTTTGCATACTACCTAACTGATGAGGAGAGTCGAGGACTCTTTGGGACTAGTTCATGAGGGTTTTAGGAGATTTGAGTGCCTCCCTTATTGGGCCATGTGGATTGGAGCAGAACTGAACTGTATCAGTTGTGTGGGTTTTGAGACTTGGAAAATCATATTCTAGAGGAGAAATTGACATGCTATAGGTTTTGATTTGATTTTTTTTGTGTTCATTAGTGCACTGTTGATGCTATAACAACCAATAGATATTGTATTGTGTCGGGCTTCTTATTCATAATAAATTGTCAGTATTTTCTCTTCCATTTCCTGTGTATTTTTCATGCATACAATTTGTTTGACAAAATGTTTATGCTAAGAACACATGCAAACTGCTCATAGAAAGTTATCTATCAAATTTTACCATAAGAATACATATGAATGAAAACTATTTGACAGAAGTTCACAATTTGAAACCTAATTAAAACACATAAATTGGACAACAAGCATTAATATTCCATCCTATCCTATTTGGGGATATTACAATGATATCAGAGCTGGGGATATTGCCTGTGTGTGTGTGCATAATACATGGATGGTTTACAAAAAACTAGAGGTGAAAAATCAACAGTGTATTCCATGGACAAGGGGATGAAGACAACTCCAGAATTCATGGATAAAACTTGGAAAATTCTTCAATAGATCAAGAGAAAGCTAGCAACAAATAAATAAATGCCTGACTATCGGGAGTATCTAACATTGGGTGAGGATATCTGTGTAGCTTTACCCTTTAAAGTCTATTACACCCTCAAGCATGGAAGTTGGCCCAAGGATTTGTACGAGTACTGGATTTGGACGAGGACTACTTTAAAGGCACATGGTAGAAATTGATGGGAGAAGAGCATGAAGGACAGGTAGAGGACCATGCATCTAGCTATGATGAGGACGTGTTCATAGAGGAATACCAAACGACATCCTATGATACATCATTAGAGCTAACCAATGAGGTCGATGACACTAGTGTTATGGATTTAAAAGATCAGGATGCAACATTGTGTCCTAAGTATGATTAGTATGAAGAACTATTTCAATCAACCAATGTTGAGGATCTTGTGTATGATGCTAATGATGAGGATGGTTCAAGAGTGCTAGAACATAACTATGACGTGGATTCAACACCTCATCCTATTTAGAACATGTATAATGATGTAGGCATGATTATCCCAGAATATGAAAAAAGTATGGGAGCTACGTGTGGAGGATGACAATGAAAAGGTTGATTTGGTGGACAAATTATAAATCTTGTATGAGGAGGATAGTTCACATGAGTCCCATCATTTTACAATATCATTTGGTGAGTCAGATGGTCCCTTGTCTAGCATCCCACGCCATGTTAATGAAATAACATTGCATGATTTGGAGAGCTGAAAATTGGTCACAAAGGAGAGAATTGTGTAGGGGTTGATGAGGATAGATGGTGCTCATAAGTTTATTGAAGACCTTATGTGGAGAACCCAATTGGAGGAGAAACAAAAGGGAGTTGCAGACGAAGTCTCTAGTACCCAATTTCACATCATCAAAGAAGCACTAGAATAGATGAAATCTGATTAGTTGTAGTTTTTCATGGAAAGGGACCTTTCTCTTAAGTTTGTTGAACACAAGGAAAGGGACCTTTCTCTTAAGTTCGTTGAAGACAAGGAAAGGGAGTTTGAGGAGCTTTGTTACCAACTGATTTTAGCACACTCAACATCATTGACAACATAAGAGACTCCATCATATTTGGCACATGAGGGTGATCCAGGATCTTTTCATAGTGACTTATAAAGAATTATATTAAATGAACATAAATTAAAGTGCACCATTAAAGAAGGGAAAAATAAAAAAATGAAGAGACATAAGCATCATATCTGAACACAAAAACTTGATAACAAAGTTCGTCCCTGGTGGACTAAATCTCTGGGTCCTACTCTCAAATGGGTAGGCTCTTTCATTAACTCAACAAAAGAATTTTGAAAATACATAAAAATACCACATTCTGAAATCAAGCTGCAGAAATAATGCTCAGATCATAAAACATTAAACCACTGAATTCATGGCGTCAAATTACCCAAAAATTATTGTATCCACGCCTTGATCCTACATTAGCACTCCCAGGCCCAAGAAGAATTTCGTCTTGGTTTTCATGCCCTCTGCAACCTGCAATGATGACAATCCTTTTCCTCGAAATCCATGCCCACATTCATACGGTCGTTCCTCCTACTTTATGGTTGGGCGGAACCCGAATTAAATAGAAAAACGACGGATGGATTTTCCAACGGGTTCCGTTGGTCAGTTGGTTGTCGGTACTATTATTAAAGCATTAATATGGGGGGAGGTCCCGATATCAAACCCGAGGGCCTCCCTTTTGGGATGTTTGTTATAACCCCTGTCAAGTTTGGAGATCAAATTCTATAGTTGGTGGATGCTTCTAGATACGACGAACCTCTGCCAGATTTGGCAAGGTCCTACCCCCATATGTTTTTGAATTTTTCGGTTACGGGCCCTCCTTGGGCATTTCAGGGGTGCAACGTGTCGCCCACTGATTGGACCACGTGACACCTGCTGATTGGTACACTTGTTTGTTGACGTTTTCGTCCCGTCAATCCATACCTGACACTGGTGCTTCCTACATGGTGCCACATGGAATTTTTCTACTGGTCCACATAGACCCTTGAAAATCCCATTGGCAGGTGACACATGGAAGCCTCTGGTGCTGCCATGTGGCATGATGACATCAGCAACCATCATGCTGATGTCATCTTGCCATGTCAACTACTGACGTAAGAAATATGGACGATGATGTGGCCCATGTTGACTTGACCTGTTTGACCACAACTTTGACCGCAAATATCTTCCAAATTGTAACTCTGTTTGATGAGACATTTGCACCGTTAGAAATCTTGAAACATTCTCTTCATGATCATACTATTTTCGCTGAGTTTTGGGAACTTTGAATTTTTTCCCTTTCTTTGTCTGTTGAATCCATTCTAAGCATTATGAGTTGCCTCTGTGAGTTTTGAGTTGTTCTTCGCCTTCTATGGATCCTTTTTGGATCATGCCTTCTCTGGATCCTTTTTGGATCACTCCTTCCCACTAAGAGCCTTTTGGACCACCAAAATATTTCATCAATCAACAGGTAAGTGAGGGGATTTCTCCCTCACTCTTTCCTTCTCGATCGACCATGCCTTGCTGGACTGTGTACCCTTTATGCGTACTCGAAGATAAGTAATGTCATTCCTATGTGAAGTCATCAGTCTTTGATCTAGGATGACATATTCCTCCATCTGCTCCTTGACTGCTTGGCTGACCTGTTGAATCCTCTGAATGAACTTATGGGTTGCATCTCTCTCCCTGACATCTTTCCCATACATCAAGTCCAAGGGGATCTTAGTTAAATACCCAAGACAAGTCTCAACTGTCGAATCCCAAGTGAAATAATACATGACTTGATCATACATAGGTTGTACACACATTAGATGATCATCCCATGAATTACGATGTTGGTTGCAATATCCTTGAAGAATCTGGACCACCGTATTGTTTACCACCTATGTCTGTATGTCGGCCTCTGGATGGAAAGAAATGCTCCTCCCCATAATTGTGTCCATGAGCTGCCACAAATTTGTCCAATATTCTCCTAACAATTGAGACTCTCGATCGAAGATAATGAACGTGGACAACCCGAAACTGACGCTTACATACTGGGATAAGAAAAGAGCAATATGCTTGTCACACAACCTATCCACTACTACACCTAAGTAGACATGACTCATACTAGACATGGGTAATCCCCTTACAAAATCCACTAAATTTTTTTCCCAAGGATAAGAGGAAATAGGAAGTTGTGTGTACAGCCCTGGCCTTTCAATAGTGGGCTTACAAAAGTACAACACACATTCCTTTACAATAGTGGTTACAAATACATTCCTTCGAGGAAAATGCCATCCCTATAAATACATTACAATTCCCAAATTCCCAAGTACAAATGAAACAAAATCTTCTTTAGTTACATGCACTTCCTCGTAGGAAGGAAAGCGAGGTTTACCCAAATGGTGGAGTAAGTTGTCCTGCAAACAAAACTTCTTCGCCTGCAAACCCTGGAAGATCCCACAAACATCTTTGAATATTTCATCAATTGTATACCATCCATCATTATTGATGTTAAGAAACTAGAGACTCGATACAAAGTACCACATTAGTGCCAAATCTATCTGAATACAATCACCACACAAGATATATGGAACAATATAGAAAACCACCAATTTATTATACTAAACCCTTGAGGTAGGGAAACACCATACAATGGATCCTATTATGGAAGGGATCATCTCCTATTTACTTGCCTCTTTGAGGGGGCATCCTCCTATTGGATAGAACTCGCAATACAATACTTCTCTTCATATCCCATTACATTGCTTGAACCCCTTTATATAGTGCTACCATCACCTAAAAACATTCTAGAGGAGGAATCTTCTAGAAGTAGAACCTTCTAAGAATTCCTCTTACATTTATTATATATAACTACCCATTTATGATATCTAACTACCATAGTGGATCTTATTTAATAATATAGTGGACCTAGTCCACCTTACATTGAGTGGCCTCCACTATTATCACTATGGGCCCTCTCGGTCCCCCCACTACCTCTCTATTTACCTTACATTCCATCCCCCTTATGAAAGCGTTGTCCTCAATGCTTGATGTACAACCATATACCAGGGTCCCATGGATAAGTGTGGACCATAGTGCTAAAGTAGACTAGAGAACTAGGGTTCCATTGAGAAATCAAAGCCACCATGCTGAAGTAGTCCAACCAAAATTGTAAACTAGGGTACCATGTCCAAGTGCTCATGTGAACTCCATATGAAAGATATCGTCATCCAATAAACAACTAAAAATGATGCTCCCAATAATGACACCTATCATGTGGATCCAAATTAGAATATCCATCCACATAGTGGGAAAGGGTCAAAGCTGAATCTGGAAGGAACAATACCATTGTAGAATATGCAGGCTGGATGCTGGTAATCATAACTAGCTCCTGTTGTGGGACATTGATGTTCTCTACATAAGGTGGAGTAGAGTCATCAAATAAAATATGGAAGTGGTTGTCATCCAAAAAATGACAACTATCCATATATCAATCATTGCAATTGGCCTCAAAATCATACAAAGCATATGTTTTTTTATTGTATTCATCCCTGAGGTCCACCATAAGAAATATCTCCTGCATACTATTCGATGAATATTGAATAATATGAAAACCATCATTGAGGTCGTCTTTGAGGCCATCTACAAAGTCATCAAATGTGACATCCAATGTGTCAAACAATTGGGTTTTGAATGCTTTAGTAATCTATAGAATTTCTTTGAGGCTTTGAGAAAAGATAGCCATTTGAGCATCCTATGAAAATTTCTGAACTCTGCAGTCCTGTTTCCATCACGAAAAACACCAAAAAATAGAACAAAAAATTACGACAAAAAATCAGGGCTTTTTCCGAAAAAACCCTGAACAACTGCTAAATTTAAAATGCTCATAACTTCACTTCCCGTACTCTGTTTCGGCTGATTGTTTTTTGAAATTGGGTATTTTTCAGAGAGGAATTCAAATACCCAATTTGTTTTGCCAAATTCAACTTGTAAATCTTCATATATGAACCTGAAGTGCACCACCCTCTTTTTTTTCCCTAGAAAATTTCTACAAAAGGAGCAAAAAATTTATTCCCTTTTTTGGCCAAGGAAAGTGCTCTGATACCAATTGTTAAGAAACTAGAGATTGGATACAAAGTATCAAAATAGTGCCAAATATATCTGAATACAATCACCAAACAAGATATATGGAACAATATAGAAAACCACTAATTTATTATACCAAACCCTTGAGGTAGGGCAACACCATACAATGGATCCTATTATGGAAGGGATCCTCTCATGTTCACTTGCCTCTTCGAGGGGGCATCCTTCTATTGAGTTACAACTCACAATACAATACTTCTCTCCATATCCCATTACATTTCTTGAACCCCTTTATATAGTACTACCATCACCTAAGAACATTCTAGAGGAGAAATCTTATAGAAGTAGAACCTTCTAAGAAGTCCTCTTACATTTATTATATCTAACTACCCATTTATTATATCTAACTACCACAGTGGGTCTTATTTAATAATATAGTGGACTTATTCCACCTTACATTGAGTGGCCTCCACTATTATCACTATGGGCCCTCTGGGCCCCCCCAGTACCTCTCTAGCTACCTTACATTTGATATGAGCCAAATAAACTTTCTTCAAAATAATAGATGTAACAGTAGGATATCTAAAAAACATGTTTTCCCTTATGACATTGGTACTGGAAGTGGTCTCAAACTTGCATGGTTACTGAAGGTCAAGTAAGGCGAGCATTGACACAATGTCGATCTTTAAAGTGTTGAAGGTCTTCTGTTGGATGCCTTCCCACTAAAAGACTTGCCTCATCTTAAGCAATCCATTCTTATGTAAAGGATCAAGAGAATTAACAACATCAAACTTATCATGGCATTCCCCTTTTACAATCGTGAGTTCAAGATTCGTGTTAGTGTTTATAACTCTTTTTACTTGGCCTGAACTAACAAGTGTTGATTTGTCCTTTATGTTGTGAGTTTTAATGATGTATTTCGCTCCATCTTTTGTAAGATGGTATTTGTTTTCCTTTCAAAAGAATATATCCTTCCTATCATATAGACAGGGACTCCCTAATACAATACCACATACATCCAAAGGAACCACATATAGATCCACTTAATCTATCATCTTATAAGCAATAGAAAACCTCAACCTACACTGCTTAGTGACATTTAACTTTTCTTTATCAGATACCCGACCAAGAGGCTAACTCTTATGGTGAGGTCTTGTGGTTAATTCCAATTTCTTTACAAGTGTCTCTGATATTAAATTGACTTGGGAACCCGGATCAAATAATGTGTCTATATTCGTATGTTTTGATACAACTCTTATGTGGAATAGTGCACTTCTCCTTTTATCATCATCACATGATTC
The DNA here is from genome assembly GCA_010110895.2 of Picea sitchensis. Taxonomy (NCBI): domain Eukaryota; kingdom Viridiplantae; phylum Streptophyta; class Pinopsida; order Pinales; family Pinaceae; genus Picea; species Picea sitchensis. The sequence goes on along the minus strand of SNQJ01S0028546.1, from coordinate 138,264 downwards.
ATTTAAAGGACTTGAACATGCATAAAATGAATCTTTACCTTGCATCCCAATTGTTGTGATCCTTTCTTCGTCACTTGAATCGGAACCAAGATCACGTTGCACTGTAGCAATGGTCTTTGGATTCCCCTTGCCTCCAAACTACTTTGGCCTTAACTTTGGATGTAGTTTCCAACAATGTTCGCTATCATCACCAGTTTTCTCACAATGGATGCAAGAGGGTTTTCCTTCTTCCTTCTTTGTTGCAGTTGTCCTCTTGTCCTTCCCATTTCCTTTACATTGAAATGGTTTTTAGAGTGCTTGAATGGATTATCCTCTTTTCCATTCTTACCCCTACTTTCAAGGTGAGTGGCTTGCACAAAAACTTCGTCAATACTAGTGGGGTTAAACAATAGTAAAGTATGACGAATATCACTGTGAAGTGCGCTAATATATTTCATTAACGTTTCATATGAATCTAAAGGAATGTTTAGTGCAAGTGATTTCTTCCTAAATTCCTCTGTGAAACTTTGAATTGTTTGACCTTTAATTTTCCTTAAAGTTTTCCATTCCATCATTGCTTTATGTAAATACCCTAATGGATAAAATTGTTTCCTTATCGATGATTTAAATTCCAACCATGAGGAAAGAATATTACCACACTTACTTCTATCTTGAAGCTTGGTCTCCCACCATACAAGAGCGGTGCCTTCCAACTAGAGATAAGCCAATTGCACTTTAACCTCCTCTTCATTAATATGATGGACACAAAAATACACTTCAATCTATCGGATCCAATTATCTAGCTTTTCAGGATTAACATCTCCATTAAACATAGGTAAAGCAAATTTTACATCAAGATTTAATAATGGTTTCTTAAAAGAGGCTTTATGGCTAGAATGATGAGAATGATGAGAATTCTCAGAGGAAGAAGAACTAGAACTTGAAGGTGAATAAGGAGGCTCAGGAGGATCTCCTCCAGCCCCTTGGTTTACCAAAGCATCATCATTTGCATGTGCTTCCTTTTTCTTCCCTTTTCTTCTTCATTCTCTTCTCGTAATCTCCATACATTTGTTCGACCATTTCTGACATGCGATATAAGACCATGTGAAAGATTTTCTCTTGTTCATCACACTTGTCCTCTTCTGCCATTTTCTTCCTTTTGGATACACGACCAACTTCGAGATTAAACTTCTTTAGAGTTCCTTCACCCTGCTTATGCTTGGACCTAGTAAGCATTCACACTCAACAATTCAAGTCAACGATGACTTCTCTGATACCAACATGATCCAGGAGATTTTCATTGTGACTTATAAAGAATTGTATTAAATGAGAATAAATTAAAGTGCACCATCAAAAAAGGGAAAACTCAAAAATGAAGAGACATAAGCATCAGTCTGAACACAAAAACTTGATAACGGAGTTCATCCCTGGTGGACTACGTCTTCGGGTCCTCCTCTCAAATGGGTAGGCTCTTTCATTAACTCAGCAAAAGAATTTGGAAAATACATAAAAATACCACATTCTAAAATCAAGCTGTAGAAATAATGCTAAAATCAGAAAACAGACATCACCACTGAATTCGTGGCGTCAAATTACCCAAAAATTTCTGTCTCCACACCTTGATCTAGCTCTGTCACTCCCAGGCCCAAGAATAACTTTGTCATGGTTTCCGTGCCCTCTGCAAATTGCAATGATGACGGTTGTTTTCCTTGAAATACATGCCCACAGTCGTATGATCACACCTCCTCCTTTCCAGCTGGGCGGGACCCATCTTAAATAGCAAAACAACGGGCGAATTTTACAGCGGGCTCTATTGGCGAGTTGGTTGTTGGTACTATTATTAAAGCATTAATATGGGGGGAGGTCCCTAGGTCAAACCCATAGGCCTCCGTTTTGGGATATTTTTTATAACCCCTACAAAGTTTGGAGATCCACTTCTATAGTTGGTGGATGCTTCTAGATACGACGGACCTTCGCCAGATTTTGCAGGGTCCTACTCCCATATTTTTTTGAATTTTTCAGTTATGGGCCCTCCTTGGGCATTTCTAGGGTGCCACGTGTTGCCCACTGAATGGGCCACGTGGTGCCCACTGATTAGTCCACATGCTTTCTGATGTCACCATCCCGTCAATCTGTACTTGACACGTGGTGCTTCCTAGGTGGTGCCACGTGGCGTCGCCTAGGGTGCCACATGGCATTTTCCTACTCATCCACATGGACCCCTGAAAATCCCATTGGAGGGTGACACATGGCAGCCTCTGGTGCTGCCACATGGCATGTTGACGTCAGCAACCGCCATGCTAACGTCATCCTTCCATGTTAGCTGTTGACGTCATGCTGACATCAACAATATGGATGATGATGTGGCCCTTGTTGACTTGACCTGTTTGACCATAACTTTGACCATGAATATCTTCCAAACCTTAACTCCATTTTACGAGATGTTTGTGCCTTTAGAAAACTTGCAACACACTCTTCATGATCATGTCATTTTCGTCGAGTTTTGGGAACTTTGAATTTTTTCCCTTTCTCTGTCTGTTGAAGCCATTCTGAGCATTTTGAGTTGCCTCTGTGAGTTCTGAGTTGTTCTTCACCTTCTCTGTATCCTTTTTGGATCAGAGGGCATGAGTGAAACTCATGATTTGAGGGAGAAGCCTCTTGTGATGATCTCGCACAAAGAGCATTCAAAGTTGTAGGTGCTCGAGGAGAGGGTTGACGTGGAGGGTTTTGACCATGCACTTGTTTTGAATTATGGGGATCATGAGACGCTTCTGTTGGAGAGCCCACTAAAGGCTCAAGGATTAGCTAAGGAGGAGAGAGTTGAGCACATTTCTTGTGGACTAGGCCGCAAGGAAGTATATGCATCAATGGATTGTGTGGATATATATATGACATAAATGGGCATGCGTTGGGGAACAAGTTAAGGTGAAATCAATAGAGTGATGGACACAGTGGAACCTACAAGACATAAGATGATGTAGGATAATTCAGTAATCGACAACACTGTGAAGGGGTATTCATTGGCATGAGAGAGTGTACAATGGATTTGTGGGTTGTTTCTGCTAGGGAGATCTCCCATCAAAGTCTTCAAGCACGCCATTTAGTTGAGGTTTCCAAGGATTGGTGAGGCTCAGGGAGCAACATATCATCAGATGAGTATCAAGGAGAAGGATAGGCACAAGTCTGCTTCCAATCTTCATTATGATCTTTTTGTTGTACCCTTGGGGGTTAACCAAAGCACTAGTCACTTTCCAGTCTTGTAGGCAGTGGCAGAGGCATCTATGGCTCTTATTTGATACCCTCATTACATACAATAGAACATGGGAGGTTCACCTGAGTTAGTTAGGTGAGATAGACGATATTATGGCCACATCATATTCTTTTCAATTGGATTGGGTGATTAGTGTTCTAGAGTACATAGGAAGAGATCAAGGCTTTATTGGATTAGTTCACTGAGGGTTCAATAAGATTCGTTGGGAGTGGTGGAATTCCAATTTGGTGGTGGTATCCTGGCATTCATCGGAGAGATAGGTTGCTTCAGATGATGAGGATGATCAACAGGGTCGTGTCAGTGATTGGTCTACGCCATGGTGGGAATGTTGTGAGAGGATTTGTTGAGCTTTGTTCTATATGTCAAGATAGATTTCCCCTCACGATACCTAGGATCGATCATATTAACAGGTTAGCAAAATTTGAATTCATTACGATGTTTTGGTGAGACATTATCTAGGATAATGAGTTTAGTCCTTTCAAGTATTTCAGCTTGGGGCCCCAGGAGAGTAGAGTGGAGCCTGAGCATGGTGATCAGATGAAAAAGGTCACAAGAGTGCATCATCAACATGATGGTTCCTCTTATATATTATCTTGGGATCCTAGTATTGCAATGTTTGACAACTTAACATTCGATACATATGAGATGTCAGTTTTCTTTTTTCGGAGTTTACTTTTGGGATGCTTGGGATTGGTTTCTTATAGGAGTGGTATTATAAGGAGTCGTTCGAGTCTATGTAGGTTATGACTACCTAGATTATTAGAGGTAGTCAAGGGGATTCTTTTGTTATCACCTTGCATATCAGTGCTATGAGTAGAGGGTGCTTCATGTCATATAGGCCAGTTTGGGACCTTGGTGACTTTACCACTTACAAGAAATTTTGAGAGAGGTTTGCAGGGAGTAACTTTGCAGATGATATGGGGGAGTGTACAACTTGTCAGCATAGTAGGCTAGGGAACATTCGTCTAGTAGTATTGATGTAGTCCTTTCCCATTTTTGAGCGAGAGTGGGAGAGCATGTTGATAGATTGCATCACAGGTATGTCGAGGGCACAATGGGAAAATATTATGTATGGAGCGATTGACCAGTTCACACACTTTCTAGTGATTTATTTGGAGGTGACAGAGTTAGCCAGTGGAGATATGTTTAGATTCCATGAGCAGCTCAAAGTCATTTCCAATGATCAGGACAAACTTCCTTTTCCAATATTCAAGATCGATTATGGAAGTGTATTTGTAGACCGAGACTTCACCTGGATGGATATGCAAGTCACTATTAATGGTGGTGGGCTCAACCCTTACATGTATTTCATCTTGGAGTTCCAGGAGAGGACGATGCAGATTGGACATGACTCTTGGATGATTATGAACAGAGTGGCACAACTTCAGCATGGTGTTCCCTTTCTTAGATTAGATTGGGACCCTGGGATTTAGGTATTATATTGTTTAGCAACTGACATAGCGATGATGACCAATTTTTTCTTTCATGAGATGGGTTCCCAAGTAAAGAAGTTTTTCAAGGGGTTGATCGAGTTGTTGTAGTATTGATTTTTTCTACTTATCGACAGTATTTAAGAGGTTTCTTATGTTAGTACCCTACTGAACCTTGCATTGAGCGGAGGATGTTTCACATCCTCTAGGGTGGTTTGGGACCGTGGTATCATTTTCAGTTTCCATATGGTTCTGTCAATGGAGCATTAGGTTGTGGTGGCATTGCTTGAGGACACGCACACTTTGGGAAGGGAGGACTACAATGTCCCCATTTTTGGATTCCCATGCTCCATTGCTCCACAGTCATAGGCGACCTTGTGAGTTTATGTCAGCCTGGATAGAGGAGTAAAATGAGGTTAATAATGAGCTCGGGAAATTTGGAGGAGTTATCTGGGGCCCAGACTAGTCCCTTCACCATATTTCATCATCATGATCATTTCCACACATTCTATTCTTGGTTCTGTGGCGTTCTGACGATTTTCGTAATTTTAGGTTATTATTAAGCATACTTTAATTAATTACACTAAAGATACTATTTGGATCATATAATATGAAGGGATACCTTCATGTAATAGATCGTTGGAAACGAGACAAAAATATATAAAGGTTGGGATGATGAGAAAGGGACTTCTGACATTGGGGGATGTCTTAAAAGAAAATTAAGCACTTTCCGAAATTAAAAAGGGGTTAAAAAGGGTAATTAAATGGAAATAAACAAGGGAAATAAGGATCATGTGGATGAAGTCAACGGGGAAACATCTAGAAGGGTTTTGGAGAAGTATAAAGGAAGGGTAGCACTTCACCTTCCTCATCATGATTTAATCTATTATTTCGAGTGCTCTTTGAGCCAAGGTTTCCATTTGGGTTTTGGAAAAACTCTTCCATTGTTGGTTTAGTTTTGGTGGTGCAATATGCACCCTAGCTAAACAAAGAGTGGGAGTTTTTTTTTTTTTTCTCTGTGTGAGGGTGTAATGATTTGCATAAGAGAGGTCCATGGGACTTCATAGAGTAGGAGGGCATCACCATTTGGTTTGGTTTTGGTGGTGCAATATCCACCTTAACTAAACAAAGTGTGGAAGTCCATCGAAGATTTCTAAATTGGAGTTTCATTTTGTATTTTTTTTTTCAGTGTGGGGGTGTAGTGATTTGTATAAGAGAGGTCCATGGGACTTCATAGAGAAGGACAAAATCACCATTTGCAGGTTTGTGAGGGTTTACAGGGGCCCTATCTCACTTTTAGCGTGTTGTGAAGAGTAGAAGAGGCTGGCAGAGTGGCATTGGGGGACTGCTTTCACTTCAGGAGGTCGACTGATATTTATAGAGGGATCAACTTCCCTTATGTTGCAGATCTGTGAGGATACATCGCTCGAAGAGAAGCCGTGAGGTAGGAAAGGAGGGTCATAACGCTGATTCGTGGCACTTGGAGGACAAATCTGTCTTTGGAGGAGATCACGATAGGAAGCCAGTTTATTGTGGGGCTATAGAGGAGGGGTCGCTAGCCTTTTGTTGAGTCGTGCAAGTAGAGAGGAGGGTCGTGAGTCCATTGGAATGTCTACGGGGGTATTGGAAGAGGACCTGCGTCCTCCTTTTGCAGGAAACAAGGTACAAGAGGTGTCGTGGGGTCTTCTGCAGGCCTCTTGATGAGAGACGAGGACTCTTTGGGACTATTTTGTGAGTGTTTAGGAGAGCTGAGTGCCTCCCTTACTGGGTCGCGTGGATTGCAGCAGAACTGTATCAACTATCTGGGGTTTGATACTTGCACACTCATATTCTGGAGGAGACATTGACATGCTGCAGGTTTTGATTTGATTTGTGTGTGTTTATTAGTGTATTGTTTCTGTTATAACTACCAATGTTATAACAACCAATAAATATTGTATTTTTTTGGGGTTCTCATTCATAATGAATTTCCAATATTGTTTCTTTTTCTTCTACTTCATGTGTATTTTGTATGAATGCAATTTGTTTGACAAAATGTTTGGAGAGAATATATGCAAATTGTTCATAAAAAGTTATCTATCAAATTTTACCATAAGAGGATATATGAATGTAAACTATTTAACAAAAGTTCACAATAAAAACCTCACTAAAACAAATAAATTGGAAAACAAACATTAATATTCTAGCCTATCCTATTTGGGGATATTATAAATAGGATATGATAATAAGTTTGACAAAAATTCACAATCAAAAACCTCAATAAAACACATAAATTGGACAACAAGCATTAATATTCCAGCTTATCCTATTTGGAGATATTACAATAAGTTTATTGGCATATGATTCAATGACAAATGAGTAGTAGTTACTATGATTATAATGTGGTTATAAATGAATGGTAAGTAGATGGTATCCATTGTAAAAATATATGAGTAAAGTAAGATTTTATTGTAAAAAGATATGAGCAAAACTAGGTTATCTTCCAATGGTAATTAATACATGATTCTTGAAGGGATTGAGGTTGATATAATTTATTTTATGTTTTAATGTAATGTTTATGATTTCTAATAATAAACAAATTTCAATGTATATATTTAATTATCACAAGCACAAATATGTTTAATATATGTTAGGTGTATCTCAAGCAAAATTGCATAAGAGGAAACTTGGAAAGTAGAAGCCGAACACATAGTAGAAATGTATAAGAGAAAAAGATGAATTATTGGAAATGATATATAAAGAATGTGTAGTAGTACATTCTAATATGTTTCTTTTGTTTCCCATCAATAATTGTGTTTCAATTTATATATACATAGTATAATCATAAATGTGTGTAATGTATATTATGTGTATATCAAGTAAAAACATATGAGAGAAACTTTAATAGGTGGAATATGAAACACTTCAGAGAAAGTCCAAGAGGTGGAAGATGAAACACATGATATAAATGCATGAGAGAAAATAACTAATCAATGACAATAATGTACCATTAATGGAATGTTAAAACACATGATATAAATGCATGAGAGAAAGGAACTAATCAATGGAAATAATATACAATTAATGGAGTGTTAATATCATTCAAATGTGATAGAAACCTTAATAGGTGGAATATGAAACACTTCAGAGAAAGTCCAATATGTGGAAGATGAAACACATGATATAAATGTATGAGAGAAAAGAACTAATCAATGACAATAATGTACCATTAATGAAGTGTTAAAACACATGCTATAAATGCATGAGAGAAATGAACTAATCAATGGAAATAATATACAATTAATGGAGTGTTAATATCATTCAAATGTGATATTTATGACTCCTAATAATAAACAAGTTTTAGTTTATAAAAATCTGATGCAATCACAAATTTATAAATGATATATGCTAAATGTATGCCAAGAAAAAATGTATGAGAGAAATCTCAAGAAGAAAAAATGATAAAAATGTATGAAAAAAAAGTGTGGATCAATACAAGTAATACATGATTAATGTAAATAGTTTCAATAACCAATTTTATGAAGCCCTGCAACTTGACAAAAGCTACAAAATGTAGATCCTCTTTTATGTCTCAATAATAATGAAAACAATATCACACATTCATAAATTTATGTGATTAAAATTTCAAAAATTGGATGACAAGTCTAAGAATTAAATTAGCTTAAGCATAATTACATGAAAACTTATTCTCAATTTCTTTAATGCCAACTAATTAAGTTAACTTAAAAGTAATTACGTCAAAACTTATTCTCAATTTCTTTAATGTCAAGATGAGATGTATTATAGATTATTTTAATCCTATTATTATTTATTTTAACACATACATAAACATCTTATTCCCAATTCCTTTACTACTTACTTATTTTACTTATTTTAACACATATAGAAACATATTATTCCCAATTCCCTTAATGCTAAGGAATGAAAGGGATGTATTATAACTTATTTTAATCCCATTGTTACTTATTTTAACACATAGAGTAATCGAAAGGGGAGCATGATTAAATATGAAATCACAATATAAACTACAAAAAGTTTTAATATTATGGTGCATTTCATAAACTTAGTAAACTCAAGGAAATCCACCTATAGATAATGGTGTGAGTGTATTTTATTCGCATTGTTACTTATTTTAAACCATAGAGTAACATTTAGAGTAATCGAAAGGGGACATGATTATGAAATGTGAAACCACAATACAAACTATAACAAGTTTTAATATTATGGTGTATTTCATAAACTTAGTAAACTCAAGGAAATCCACCTATAGATAATGGTGTGAGTGTAAGTAATATATTTGAATTTTTTTGGTGTCTTTTTCTTATTATGAAAGTTCAAAAAAGTAGAAAAAGATATTATAATATAGAAATGGAGAGATGTATCATAAGAAACAATGAATCAATTCTAGTGTGATTTTGAATGTATCATTATATAATTTATTATCTATCTTAGTATTTTTTGGGTAGAAGAATTGGAGGAATTGGTTTGAAGGATCTATTTTAATGGCAAGTTCCAGTTTGGAGATTTAAGGTTTAGAGCCTTCCATAGCCATTTTGAAACATCAAACAGTATTTTATGGAGTCAAAAATTTGTAAACATAGTTATGGACTCTTTATGCCATTCTACACACTATAAAAATTTCTAACTACAATTACCAAGTATAAGAAAAAAATTGAAACAAAGCAAAAAAAAATCCAAGACATTATCCAACAACATTCTCTCATTCAAAAGTTCAAAAAGTATTATAAATAACAACTACCCAATCATTGTAATGAAGAAAATAATTTATATTACCACTTATGGTTTGTGTAAGAGTGGAGTTCAGATTTGTATTTAAAATTTGGCACAATCAAGACAAAGTGTCATCATATATGAAAGTCAAATCTATATTGTAATTGGTTGTAAGAAAAATATAAAAGATGCTATTTTTAAAAATGTATTTTGACTAATTATTGTATTTGATGTGATGCCATATGAAATGTAGAGTTCATCCCACCATTATTACAATACATGTTAAGGAATTTTGAATTCATAATTGACAACTTTATAATTAGTTATGATATTATGAATAAAATTAAAAATCTTAGAAGTGATTTGATAAGGTATTGTTATAAAAACCCCACACTAGTCTACATATAAAACAATAGAAAAAGAGTGAGCCTTGTCGTTGAACACTGCCAAAAATACTCAAAAGTCAAAACTAGCATGAGTGCACATGCAAATGCAAAACCATAAAATAAGTTGGTATCTCACTATGTATGGATTCCATAAGAATCTCCTAAAATCATCAAATGTTAGTGTCAAGCCCACAGACAACACGATAAACCCTATGATTCAGGCAGATCTCGGTGGCCATCCACATTTTCCATCGAATTGACATTTCAAGCCTATGGTTTTGATAAACCATGATATTCACCCTTTTGATGGGGAATGGAATGTAATACCATCTTCATTTTTTAATTACAGACATCATGTAATGATCTTATGTACATGCCTACAACATAGCGTGAATGCACCAGATCCCATTAGAACTCCACAGTTAAGCGCGCTTGAGCTAGAGTATTACTAGGATGGCTGACCGCCAAGGAAGTCCTGGTGTTTTACATGCCTATGCAATTTTATAAACTTATACTAATTTGTCCCATATGCATCATGACAATTGTTCTCCTCTCACTCTCTCATATATAATTGAGGTTAAGGAGGCCCTTTAAGAATGTAATGGAGTGTGATGTAAATCTTGTTGCAAATGAAGTGTAGCCAACATCTCTTTCTTTTAAGAGATAATATACCCGATTCTTTCAATTTGTGTTCTATAATGCTTTTCTCTCTTATTCATTAATAGAAATTGGGTTTCACTATATTTCTGTGTTTTTGGAAATATATCTATGCATTTCCTTGTTATATCTCTACTATATTTTTGTCTTCATGTCATTCTCAAAATAGTTCGTATCAGTAGTATCAAGGCAGTTTTCTCCTTTTCGTTTCTCAGAGTAGGTCCCCGACGAGGTCAGGGTATAGAGAGTTGGGTCTCAACTTCTCTCACTAGCCCAAGCAACCTCCCATGGTGGAAGAAAAGAGAGATGACAAAGAAGGAGATCCTTTCAAGACATTTCTCAAGGAATCCCTCGTGTGACAGAGGAATGAGATGGTGGACAACTTTGCTCAGATCCTTCAAAGACTATTGATGGCAGCGGCCCAGGCATCTTCGACAAGCAACCATTTTAGAGGTGAGACACCCTTCAAGGTACAAGTCAATTTTGATATCCCCTTATTTGAAGGCCAAATAGATGCAAATGGTCTAAAAAAATGGTTGAATATGCTAGAAGGTTATTATTCTGTCTGTTGTAACAGAGTTTGAATTTTTCTCTCTTTAATGTCTTCATCCCAATCGCATCAAGCTTATAAGTTTACACGGGGTCTATATATCTCTGCTGTATAGTGTTTGATGCCAACAGCTGGCAAATGAACAAAATTCCAGATGAATTTGGACCCTACTATTTCATAACATCGGTTCTCCTTTGGGCAATGCTCCTACTCCAATCAGCAGCTGTCGTTATGATAGCTCTCTTGGGTTGTTGACAAAGAAGTTTATTTAAGCCAGTTGTTCTTGATCTTAACAAGGCTGCATCAGTTGTTTTATTTGCCCTTTAGGGTTTCCATTGGCGATATCATACAGCGTACCTTTTTCTATGACTGCCGAGTTGACTGCAGATCTGGAGGAGGTCAAGATGATTGTTGTTCTTGGAGCTGGTCCATGGGATGCTTTATTTGGAGGAGGTCAAAGGCATATACCTTCTCAAACATTCTCTAATGGCGTACAACTGTCATCATATCCTATTTTTTTGGCGAAACTGAGCCATTTAAAGATGCCTTGATGGA
>SNQJ01S0028546.1:90288-103542 GCA_010110895.2 Picea sitchensis | reverse complement strand
CCGCAATGATGGCATGCAGAGCCAATTGTTCAACTCAAGCCTTCTTTCGGAGAATGCAGGTCTCCATCGACAGAGCACGCTCCAGCTTCTCCTTCCTTTGTTGTTGCGCCTTGTGGGTGTACCAGGCCGAGCCATGGCGAGGCCTGCCCCGCTTTCTGGTCATAATTGCCAGGGAATAGATGACGATACAGTGAGGATGCAACGAGATGGGAGTAAGCCAAGACGAGAAGGATACAGGGTTGCACCAGAGCTCCCAGACGATGAGGAGAGCCAAAGTGAGAGCAGACCCACTCTGTCCAGGCACATGAAAAAACAAATTGCCAAAGGCCGAAGTCACTTGGCCATCCATAAACCCTATCATGCTGAGTGCGTTGTGAGCGAGAGTGTTCACGCGAGGGAGGTGTCCCTCCACCATATAACTGTTGTTATGGTTGTCTACCATCGTAAATGTAGGGCGGGTGGGTAGCGGCCATCAACATTTATGCTATGGCTTAGTGCTAAGCCCAGTGTCAAGGAACTGCCGCGTGTCACCCCATCCGGGGGATACTCATATAATTATTACTACGCATTGAATCTGTCTTTTTTTTGTTATATGGTGCACCAGTGTTTGAATAAATATTACGTATCGCATTCTTTTTTATTTATCACACTGGTATTTGTATAATTTGTATGCACCATGTGCACATAAGGAAAGTGAAATTTTGAACATTTAAGGTTGTATGTCACCAAAAGTTGTCTTGTTTTGTTTTATTCTTAGGTGATCATTAAAACAGCCATTGACATATACAAACTCTCACTAGTAACTTTATTTTTAGGATCTTGGATTATTTTAAAATTGTTTTTTTCTAAATGTTTTTTGAAGTTTGGACAACATCAGAAAGACATTCTTCCATATATATATATATATATATATGACATGATATTTATAATAGAAAGTATAAATATATATAATAAATAAGTAGTTATTTATTATTCAAGGAACACATCCTTTCATGGATGGTCAACATATGTTCTCTATATATGGAACACTCATCATTGTAATAATATATTCATATGCAATATTATCTCATATGAAGAATCAACACATTCTTCAAGAAAATTATAGGTTATAGTTACCATCAAAATAAAGACTAACATATTGACATACATGTTTATCAATCTCATTAGATTGGAAAGTCGATATATATGAAGTTGTTATATTTTATATGTAGGTTACATGGTTTCACACAAACTTCTTCACTCAAGGTTTAGGGTGATCCAAATTATTTTGAGAACGACATGAAGACAAAAATATAGCATAGATATAACAAGGAAATGCAAAGATATATTGCTAGAAACACAGAATGAGGTAGTTTATCTCTAAAAAGAAAGAGATGTTGGTTACTTTTCATTTGCAACAACATTTACATCACACTCCATTGCATGCTTAGAGGGCCTCCTTCACCTCAATAATATATGAGAGAGTGAGAGGAGAACAATTCTCATGATGCATGTGGGATAAATTAGTCTAAGTTTATAAAATGTCATACGCATGTAAAATACTAGGACTTCTCGGGCAGCCAACCATCCCAATACTACTCTAGATCGAGCACGCTTAACTACGGAGTTTTAATGAGATCATGTGCATTTAAACTATGTTGTAGGCATGTACATAAGATCATTACATGATGTCTGTAATTAACAAATGAAGATGGTATTACATTCCATTCTCCATCAAAAGGGTGAATATCATGGTTTATCAAAACCATAGGCTTGAAATGTTGATTCAATGGAAAATGTGGATGGCCATTGAGATCCACTTGGATCATTCCTACCCCCTTAGGAAGCAATGGTCCCCATTGCGTCAAGTTCCCTCGGGAGATGTGGAAAATTATGTTGAATATGAAACTTGGTGAGTCTCTTGCCTTGTTGAAGTAGATGTCCTACTTGTACTTTGCCTATGGAAGGATGTCATGAACCTGTTGTAGGTGTTGGATCCGTTCAATATATCTAGATGTATGATCTTCCTTGGTCTGAGTGTGGTAGGACTCTGTCAGTGAAGATGCAACAAGAAGATTTATATCAATGGGGGATAATAGTTGGAACCCCAAGGACACCTAAAAAGGGTTGTGGCCAATAGAGTTATGATGAACATATGGAAGACTCTCATTCTCTTGTGCTCCTCTACAATCTTGTCGACTTGCTTCTACTGGATAGAAATGTCGTGGGCCGAGGTTGTAATGGTCATAGTGACCTTCTGTTCATCGACTCTCTGGATCGTGAAGATTAAAAACTTTGTGGTCTGAGAGATTACTTTATGGCATTGTTTTTTTGAGATCAATGAAGTGGCATTAGTTGCAACTACCTCTGGTATCCTGTAGAGATGACCTCCCAGAGTAACAATGAAATTGTCGGGCCGAGACTCATAGATATCATGATGTTTCCACATTAATGGTTTTCCTAAAAGAACATCATAGAATTAAAGTGGATAAGCATCACAAAATACCTCATTCTTGAAGGGCTTGATACCATAGAACATGCGACAATATTGGCTGACATAGATGTCTCATCCCTGACTCAACCATATAATGGTGTATGGTTGGGGGTGTGGCATTGTTGGAAGCTTCAATCTCTTGACAACCTTGGCTAAGATTAGGTTCTTTTGACTCCCGTTGTCAATAATGCAATGCATCGGGCTCCCATTTACCCACAACTGTGAGTGGAAGAGGTGTTCCCCCTCATCAAGCTCCTCTAGTTCTTTTGGTTGTATTGTTGTGGCCGCAATGGTATAAATGGCTTCAACATCGATGATTTGTTTCCCTTTATTGTGCTTTGAATCAGATTTCAAGTCATGTTCTAATTCTCTTTCTTTGAGCACGAGCACCAATGACGGTTTCGAGCGACATTCATTGGTGTTGTGCCAGGGGATGTTGTGGAACTTGCACCACTTTCCAGTGTCTTTCTTAGACTTCTTATTACCCTTCTTTGTCTGTGTTTTGGATTGGATCTCTTGAGCTTGTCCTTCCTTGCTTTGTCCTTCGTTTTGTGAGTTAGGGTTTATTTTTCCATGAATTTGTTGTGGTGTATTTTCAAACCCAAACTCTTGCTTACTATGCTGCTTGAATTTCTGCTAAATTTTGACTACATATCGATAAGTAGCTCCCAGTGAGGAGCTGTCCAAGAAATCCATCTCTGTTTGGATGTACCTATGCAGACCATTGCGATACTTCAAAACCAAGTGTCACTCGAAGTGTTTGATACCCAGATTTGAGTGCATGGTATGAAATATGTTAGTGTACTCCGACACCATCTAATCTCTTTTTTGATGCAGAGTCGTCCATCTCATGTACTGGTCATCATAGTTTCCAATAGGGTATAACTCCTCCTTTATGGAATCTATAAAGGCTTCCCAAGTGGTTCTCTCTTGAATGGTGCAGATTCATTCGCGGTCTACCTCTCCCAATAACCTTCCAATCAAGATCTAACGTAGGGAAGGGATTTAAGGAGTGCAAAGGTGATCTTTTCACTGTCGGAATTTTTTTGGATAGAATAATAACCTTCTAGCATATTCAACCATTTTTCTAGACCATTTGCATCTATTTGGCCTTCAAATAAGGGGATATCAAAATTGACTTGTACCTTGAAGGGTGTCTCACCTCTGAAATGGTTTCTTGTCGAAGATGCCTGGGCCGCTACCATTAGTAGTCTTTGAAGGATCTGAGCAAAGTTGTCCACCATCTCATTCCTCTGTCGCACGAGGGCTTCCTTGAGAAACGTCTTGAAAGGATCTCCTTCTTTGTCATCTCTCTTTTCTTCCACCATGGGAGGTTGCTTGGGCCAGTGAGAGAAGTTGTCCTCAAGAGAAACTAGCTCGAGACCCAACTCTCTATACCCTGACCTCGTCGGGGACCTACTCTGAGAAACGAAAAGCAGAAAACTACCTTGATACCACTGATACGAATTATTTTGAGAATGACATGAAGACAAAAATATAGTAGAGATATAACAAGGAAATGCACAGATATATTGCCAAAAGAACAGAAATATAGTGAAACCCAATTTCTATTAATGAATAAGAGAGAAAAGCATTATAGAACACAAACTAAAAGAATCGGGTAGCTTATCGCTTAAAAGAAAGAGATGTTGGCTACACTTCATTTGCAACAAGATTTACATCACACTCCATTTCATTTTTAAAGGGCCTCCTTAACCTCAATTATATATGAAAGAGTGAGAGGAGAACAATTGTCATGATGCATATGGGACAAATTAGTATAAGTTTATAAAATTACATAGGCATGTAAAACACTAGGACTTCCTTGGCGGTCAACCATCCTAGTAATACTCTAGCTCAAGCGCGCTTAACTGTGGAGTTCTAATGGGATTTGGTGCATTCAAGCTATGTTGTAGGCATGTACATAAGATCATTACATGATGTCTGTAATTAAAAAATGAAGATGGTATTGCATTCCATTCCCCATCAAAAGGGTGAATATCATGGTTTATCAAAACCATAGGCTTGAAATGTCGATTCGATGGAAAATGTGGATGGCCACCAAGATCCACCCGAATCATAAGGTTTATCATGTTATCTGTGGGCTTGACACTAACATTTGATGATTTTAGGAGATTCTTATGGAATCCATAGATAGTGAGATACCAACTTATTTTATGGTTTTGCATTTACATGTGCACTCATGTTAGTTTTGACTTTTGAGTACTTTTGACAGTGTTCAACGACAAAGCTCACTCTTTTTCTATTGTTTTATATGTAGGCCAGTGTGGGGTTTTTAGCACAATACCTTATCAAATCACTTCTAAGATTTTTAATTTTATTCGTAATATCATAACTAATTATAAAGTTGTCAATTATGAATTCAAAATTCCTTAACATGTATTGTATATTGTAATAGTGGTGGGAAGAACTCTACATTTCATATGGCATCACATCAAATACAATAATTAGTCAAAACACATTTTTAAAAATAACATCTTTTATATTTTTCTTACAACCAATTACAATATAGATTTGACTTTCATATATGATGACATTTTGTCTTGATTGTGCCAAATTTTAAATACAAATCCGAACTCCACTCTTACACAAACTTTATTTTCTTCATTGCAATGATTGGGTAGTTGTTATTTAGAATACCTTTTGAATGAGAGAATGTTGTTGGATAGTGTCTTGGATTTTATTTATTTTTGGCTTTGTTTCAAATTTTTTCTTATACTTGGTAATTGTAGCTAGAAATTTTTGCAATGTGTAGAATGGCGTAAAGGGTTCATAACTATGTTTACAAATTTTTGACTCTATAAAATACTGTTTGATGTCTCAAAATGGCTATGGAAGACTCTAGACCCTAAATCTCTAAATTAAGACTTGCCACTAAAATAGATCCTTCAAACCAATTCCTCCAATTTTTCCACCCAAAAAATACTAAAATAGATAACAAATTATGTAATAATACATTCCAGATCACACTAGAATTGATTCATTGTTTCTTATGATACATCTCTCCATTTCTATATTATAATATTTTTTTCTACATTTTCAAACTTTCATACACCAAAAAGAAAAATTCAAATATATTACTTACACTCACACCATTATCTATATGTGGATTTCCTTGAGTTTACTAAGTTTATGAAATACACCATAATATTAAAACTTGTTATAGTTTGTATTGTGGTTTCATATTTCATAATCATGTCCCCTTTCGATTACTCTAAATGTTACTCTATGGTTTAAAATAAGTAACAATGGGAATAAAATACACTCACACCATTATCTATAGGTGGATTTCCTTGAGTTTACTAAGTTTATGAAATGCACCATAATATTAAAACTTTTTGTAGTTTATATTGTGATTTCATATTTAATCATGCTCCCCTTTCGATTACTCTATGTGTTAAAATAAGTAACAATGAGATTAAAATAAGTTTATGAAATGCACCATAATATTAAAACTTTTTGTAGTTTATATTGTGATTTCATATTTAATCATGCTCCCCTTTCGATTACTCTGTGTTAAAATAAGTAACAATGAGATTAAAATAATGTATAATACATCCCATTCATTCCTTAGCATTAAGGGAATTGGGAATAATATGTTACTATATGTGTTAAAATAAGTAAGTATTAAAGGAATTGGGAATAAGATGTTTATGTATGTGTTAAAATAAATAATAATAGGATTAAAATAATCTATAATACATTCCATCTTGATATTAAAGAAATTCAGAATAAGTTTGGATGTAATTATTTTTAAGTTAATTTAATTAGTTGGTATTAAAGAAATTCAAAATAAGTTTTAATGTAATTATCCTTAATCTAACTTAATTTTTAGACTTGTTATCCAATTTTTGAAATTTTAATCACATAAATTTATGAAAGTTTGGATGTAATTATTTTTAAGTTAATTTAATTAGTTGGTATTAAAGAAATTCAAAATAAGTTTTAATGTAATTATCCTTAATCTAACTTAATTTTTAGACTTGTTATCCAATTTTTGAAATTTTAATCACATAAATTTATGAAAGTTTGGATGTAATTATTTTTAAGTTAATTTAATTAGTTGGTATTAAAGAAATTCAAAATAAGTTTTAATGTAATTATCCTTAATCTAACTTAATTTTTAGACTTGTTATCCAATTTTTGAAATTTTAATCACATAAATTTATGAACGGATGATATTACTTCCATTATCATTGAGACATAATTTTTGAAATTTTAATCACATAAATTTATAAACGGGTGATATTGCTTCCACTATCATTGAGACATAAAAGAGGATCTACATTTTGTAGCTTTTGTCAAGTTAGAGTGCTTCATAAAATTTGTTATTGAAACTATTTACATTAATCATGTATTACTTTTCATGCATTTTTATCATGTATGAGATTTCTCTCATACATTTTTCCTTGGTATACATTTAGCATATATCATTTATAAATTTGTGATTGCATCAGATTTTTATAAACTAAAACTTGTTTATTATTAGGAGTCACAAATATCACATTTGAATGATATTAACACTCCATTAATTGTATATTATTTCCATTGATTAGTTCTTTTCTCTCATGTATTTATATCATGTGTTTTAACACTCCATTAATGGTACATTATTGTCATTGATTAGTTTTTTTCTCTCATGCATTTATATCATGTGTTTCATCTTCCACATCTTGGACTTTCTTTGAAGTGTTTCATATTCCACCTATTAAGGTTTCTCTCATATGTTTTTACTTGATATACACATAATATACATTACACACATTTATGATTATACTATCTGTATATAAATTGAAACACGTTTATTGATGGAAAACAAAAGAAACATATTAGAATGTACTACTACACATTCTTTACATATCATTTCCATTAATTCATCTCTTTCTCTTATCCATTTCTATTATGTGTTCGACTTCTACTTCCCAGGTTTCCTCTTATGCAATTTTGCTTGATATACACTTAACATATATCAAACATATTTGTGCTTGTGCTAATTAAATATATACATTAAAATTTGTTTATTATTAGAAATCATAAACATTATATTAAAACATAAAATAAATTATAATAACCTCGATCCCTTCAAGAATCATGTATTAATTACCATTGGAAGATAACCTAGTTTTACTCATATATTTTTATAGTAAAACCTTACTTTACTCATATATTTTTACAATGGATATCATCTACTTACCATTCATCTATAACCAAATTATAATCATAGTAACTACTACTCATTTATCATTGAATCATGTGCCAATAAACTTATTGTAATATCCCCAAATAGGATAAGATTGAATATTAATACTTGTTGTCCAATTTATGTGTTTTACTGAGGTTTTTGATTGTGAACTTTTGTCAAACTTATTATAATATCCTATTTATAATATCCCCAAATAGGATAGGCTAAAATATTAATGTTTGTTTTCCAATTTATTTGTTTTACTGAGGTTTTTATTGTGAACTTTTGTCAAACAGTTTGCATTCATATGTCCTCTTATGGTAAAATTTGATAGATAGCTTTTTATGAACAATTTGCATATATTCTCTCTAAACATTTTGTCAAACAAATTGCATGCATACAAAGTGCACGGGAAGTGGAAGAAACAATATTGGAAATTCATTATGAATGAGAACCCCCAAAAAAATACAATATTTATTAGTTGTTATAACATTGGTAGTTATAACAGAAACAATACACTAATGAACACACACAAATCAAATCAAAACCTGCAACAT
Organism: Picea sitchensis; assembly: GCA_010110895.2. Lineage (NCBI taxonomy): Eukaryota > Viridiplantae > Streptophyta > Pinopsida > Pinales > Pinaceae > Picea > Picea sitchensis. The sequence continues at coordinate 95,309 of SNQJ01S0028546.1, read as the reverse complement.
GTCAATGTGTCCTCCATAATATGAGTGTGCAAGTCTCAAACCCCATATAGTTGATACAATTCTTCTCCAATCCACACGACCCAGTAAGGGAGGCACTCAGCTCTCCTAAAACACTCACAAAATAGTCCCAAAGAGTCATCGTCTCTCATCAAGAGGCCTACAGAAGACCCCACGATACCTCTTGTACCTTGTTTCCTGCAAAAGGAGGACTCAGGTTGATGCAGGAGCATCGCCAACTCAGCAAGCGTGGAGCCAGCGCATGTGTTTTTAAAGACATGACATATAAGCTTGATAACTCTTTTTGAATTCTCATTTAAGATGAAGCGCCATATCCTTCAATGAAATATTTATGAAGGAACGCATGTTGTATTGTAGCAGACCTTGAGCCTTACGCTCTTGTCTGAATTAGATAGGAGGCATTTATTAGATTTAATGCAGGTAGATAGATGTTTAAATCTAGATTAGACAGTTTTAGAGTCTGAGAGGGAAAACGGATATAGACACCCTCACTTGTACATTGTAACATAATTCAGATTCAAGCATTCAGGAGCAAGAAGAGAGAGCAACAGAGAATTTGTGGAGAACACCCATGTACAGATGTTTTTGAATAAATAGAAAGAGTCTTTGATTCAAGTTCATGGTTGTTGTTGTTTCTCTGTGTATGATTGTTTATGTGTTCATGAATGTTTGTTTTCTGGTCATGCATTTGCTTTGAATATGTTGTGCATATGATTTCATGGGTTTTTAACTGAGAGTCTGAGAGAGAAGAGAATAAGTTTCAATTGTTTCTCTGTTTGAGCCAGGAGACTCAACACTAGGGGACTTGTTGAAGATCGAGCACGACTAGGGTGTGCAAAGTCTCTGAAGGAGTCAGAGTAATCAAGCTCAGGAGGGATAGTTCCTTCGAGATACCGTGGAGAAGGACCTAGGAGAAGGTTCGAATAGGAAAGAACCTTAGAGAGAAAGAATTCCTCAAGGAGGAGAAATCATCGGCCAGGATTCGCAGGGAAGTTTCGCGAAAACCCGTCGTCCCTGAGATCTTGGAGAAGTTGCACGGGGTTTAGCCCTTAGGCGCAGGGAGGAACAAGGCCATCGGGATTCGGCTTATCGGGGTTTGCGGAGGCAGGAATTTCACACTTGTTGAAATCGCAATTAGCAATTTCTCGATGTAATAGGGGTCGTCGATCGCTACGGGGACACGTGGCATGATATCCCGGGAAGTTGGGGTTCGACATTCGGGAAATTCTAGTACAAGGGACTGCGACCTTTGAAATCACGATCACGCGATTCCCGATAGAACAGAGAGAGGAGGCGACGCGACAAGGAGAGAGCGCATGTGCACATTGGAGTTCGGGGTTCGGGGATTCATAGTGCAAGTGAATTGCGGCATCGCGTGTGCCGATTTCCCGATAGGGAAATCCCCGATAGGAATGGAGAGCATTGACATTCTGACCTATCGAGTTTCAGGGTTTTGGGTGACATGAGAACCGTGCCCACAAGTTTCGCGATAACGCGAAACCCGATTTCCCGAGAAGGCTAACGGGAGATCAATAGAGCATCCTGTGGGTAACAAAAGGTCCCGATACAGGATTTGAAGGGCATTGTAGCTCTTCGGGCCTGAGAAGAAGAAGGTCCTGGTGAGAGTGGACGTGCCCTGGGTGGTGCGTTTGCATCACAGGTCCTCTTCCAATACCCCCGCAGACATTCCAATGGACTCATGACCCTCCTCCCTACTTGCATGACTCAACAAAAGGCTAGCGACCCCTCCTCTATAGCCCCACAATAAACTGGCTTCCTATCGTGACCTCCTCCAAAGACAGATTTGTCCTCCAAGTGCCACGAATCAGCATTATGACCCTCCTTTCCTACCTCACAGCTTCTCTTCGAGCGATGTATCCTCACAGATCTGCAACATAAGGGAAGTTGATCCCTCTATAAATATCATTCGACCTCATGAAGTGACAACAATCCCCCAATGCCACTCTTCCAGCTAACATAAACTCACAAGGTCGCCTATGACTGCGGAGAAATGGAGCATGGGAATCCAAAAATGGGTACATTGTAGTCCTCCCTTCCCAAAGTGTGCTTGTCCTCAAGCAATGCCACCACAACCTGATGCTCCATTGACATAACCATATTGAAACTGAAAATGATACTAGGGTCCCAAACCACCCTAGAGGATGTGAAGCATCCTCTACTCAATGCAAGGTTCGGTAGGGTACTAACATAAGAAACCTCTTGAATACTGTCGATAAGTAGAAAAACTCAATACTGCAACAACTCGATCAACCCCTTGAAATTTTTTTTTACTTGGGAACCCATCTCATGAAAGAAAAAAATGGTCATCATCGCTATGTCAGTTGTTAAACAATATAATACCTAAATCCTAGGGTCCCAATATATTCTAAGAAAGGGAACACCATGTTGAAGTTGTGCCACTTTGTTCATAATCATCCAAGAGTCATGTCCAATCTGCATCGTCCTCTCCTGGAACTCCAAGATGAAATACATGTAAGGGTTGAGCCTACCACCATTAATAGTGACTTGCATATGCATCTAGGTGAAGTCACGGTCTACAAATTCACTTCCATAATCGATCTTGAATATCAAAAAAGGAAGTTTGTCCTGATCATAGGAAATGACTCTGAGTTGCTCATGGAATCTAAACATATCTCCACTGGATAACTCTGTCACCTCCAAATAAATCACTAGAAAGTGTGTGAACTGGTCAATCGCTCCATACATAATATTTTCCCACTGTGCCCTCGACATACCTGTGATGCAATCTATCAACATGCTTTCCCACTCTCGCTCAGAAATGGGAAAGGACTACATCAATACTGCTAGATGAATGTTCCTCAACATACTATGTTGACAAGTTGTACACTCCCCCATATAATCTGCAAAGTTACTCCCTGCAAATCTCTCTCAAACTTTCTTGTAAGTGGTAAAGTCACAAAGGTCCCAAACTGGCCTATATGAAATGAAGCACCCTCTACTCATAGCACTAATCTGCAAGGTGATAGCACAAGAATCCCCCTGACTACCTCTAATAAGCCAGGTAGTCATAACCTACATAGACTCGAATGACTCCTTATAATACCACTCCTATAAGAAACCAATCCCAAGCATCCCAAAAGTAAACTTTGAAAAAAGAAAACTGACATCTCATATGTATCGAATGTCAAGTTGTCAAACACTGCAATACCAGGATCCCAAGATAATATATAAGAGGAACCATCATGTTGATGATGCACTCTTGTGACCTTTGTCATATGATCACCATGCTCAGGCTCCACTCTACTCTCATGGGCCCCCAAGATGAAATACTTGAAAGGACTAAACTCATTATCCTGGATAATGTCTCACCAAAACATCATAATGAAGTCAAATTCTGCTAACCTGTGAATATGATCGATCCTAGGTATCGTGAGGGGAAATCTATCTCGACATATAGAACAAAGCTCAACAAATCCTCTCACAACATTCCCACCATGGCGTAGACCAATCACTGACACGACCCTGTTGATCATCCTCATCATCTAAAGCAACCTATATCTCCGATGAATGCCAGGATACCACCACCAAATTGGAATTCCACCACTCCCAATGAATCTTGTTGAACCCTCAGTGAACTAATCCAATAAAGCCTTGATCTCTTCCTATGTAATCTAGAACACTAATCACCCAATCCAATTGAAAAGAATATGATGTGGCCATAATATCGTCTATCTCACCCAACTAACTCAGGTGAACCTCCCATGTCCTATTGTATATAATGAGGGTATCAAATAAGAGCCATAGATGCCTCTGCCACTGCCTACAAGACTGGAAAGTGACTAGTGCTTTCGTCAACCCCCAAAGGTACAACAAAGAGATCATAATGAAGATTGGAAGAAGACTTGTGCCTATCCTTCTTCCTGATACTCATCTGATGATATGTTTCTCCCTGAGCCTCACCGATCCTTGGAAACCTCAACTAAATGGCATGCCTGAAGACTTTGTTGGGAGATCTCCCTAGCAGAAACAACCCACAAATCCATTGTAAACTCTCTCATGCCAATGAATACCCCTTCATAGTGTTGTCGATTACTGAATCATCCTACATCATCCTATGTCTTGTAGGTGCCACTGTGTCCATCACTCTATTGATTTCACCTTAACTTGTTCCCCAACGCATGCCCATTTATGCCATATATATATCCACCCAATCCATTGATGCATATACTTCCTTGCGGCCTAGTCCACAAGAAATGTGCTCAACTCTCTCCTCCTTAGCTAATCCTTGAGCCTTTAGTGGGCTCTCCAACAGAAATGGCTCATGATCCCCATAATTCAAAACATGTGCATGGTCAAAACCCTCCACGTCAACCCTCTCCTTGAGCACCTACAACTTTGAATTCTCTTTGTGCGAGATCATCACAAGAGGCTTCTCCCTCAAATCATGAGTTTCACTCATGCCCTCTAATCCAAAAAGGATACAGAGAAGGTGAAGAACAACTCAGAACTCACAGAGGCAACTCAAAATTCTCAGAATGGCTTCAGCAGACAGAGAAAGGGAAAAAATTCAAAGTTCCCAAAACTCAATGAAAATGACATGATCACGAAGAGTGTGTCGCAAGTTTTCTAAAGGCACAAACATCTCGTCAAATGGAGTTACAGTTTGGAAGATATTCACAGTCAAAGTTTTGGTCAAATAGGTCAAGTCAACAAGGGCCACATCATCATCCATATTGTTGATGTCAGCATGACGTCAGTAGCTAACATGGAAGGATGACGTTAGCATGGAGGTTGCTGACATCAACATGCCACGTGGAAGCACCATGTTAAGCCCTAATATTGGCTCATTAAACCCTTAATTGGGGCATATTAGATTATTAATGTTATTTTATTTATGTCGGCTTGCTCATTAACCCTTAATTGGGGCATATTAGATTAGTAATGTTATTTTATTTATGTCGGCTTTAGGCCATTTATACCTCCTAGTCTCCTATATATACCAAGGAGACATTTTCATTTTG
>SNQJ01S0028546.1:71069-90278 GCA_010110895.2 Picea sitchensis | reverse complement strand
GGTGTTGCGGATGCGTTTCCCACCTGTTACGTGGAAGAAATTCTGTTCATGGAGGACTTGGCGACCACCCTGGAACCCCAAGCCATGGAGGCGAAACACCAGGATGGAAGCGGCCCAAAAATTGCTCTGGCAGATGACATCCCCGGGTGCATTATTGAGGAAATTCCCTGGTTGGGTGACTACAGCCCCACCAGCCATGATATGCAGGCAATGTTTGAGGAAGAAACGCGAGATAAAACCAGAGCAGAAGCGAACGCGGACAAGAATAGCTCAGCGAGGAAGGAAGAAGCGGATGGTGCAGAGCTGATGGAGCTCGAAGCTGGAATTGGAGCGATCGTGGAATTGAGGGATGTATCCCTCAACGACGTGGGTAATGGCTTGCATGGTTCTTTCCTCCGTGCAGAGCATCTGGGTCTGGTGTTCGAACTCTGAGGCCACATGGCAGACCTGGAGCACAAAGCCCTTCTCATGGGCCAACGTCTGGACCTGCTCCTTGACGCGTACTCCAATGCTCCAGCTAAGCGGAAGTGCCCTCTCTGCGCGCAAGCATTTGCCATCCTGGCTGGGTCCACGTGGTAGACAAGCAAGGGCGACAGGTCACCGGGTATCTAGGTCTTCTATGATTTTTCTGTTTCTTAGTTTTATCATGCTACTGTTACATGTTCACTTGGACTATAACCATCTGTCCTGGTTTCCTCCGGGCATGACATATGCTATTTTGTTTCTTTGTTTTATCATGCTACTGTTATATGTTCTCTAAACTATGCTGGTTTCCGGTAAACGACAGCATTTTTGGTGACTCAGACCTATATCTCTGTACATTTTGTTAAAGTTTCTTCGATAACTTAATATAGCAGGTTCCACCTTTCTTACTCAAAAAAATAATAATTATATGAGTATCACACCAATGCGTGTTACCGATACAAGCATTGAAAAACTATTTAATTTTTTTTAGTTATAAAAAACATCCGTTAAAATCTCCGCTACTAATAATAAAAATTGTAGCAAAGATTTTTAAAAAAAATTACCCAATGTTATAACACTAAAAACCTTTACAAAAACCTGGACTAGATGTTTTCCTTGGAATAATTCAATCAATTGTGATGTATCAATATACCTTGAAAAATTTGTGCATAATTTTGTCGTTGAGATCATTTCAAGTTTGGGTATCTCTTTGGCAACAATTTTGCCGTCGGTTATTGTGAGTAATGAATCAATACATTGTTTACTCAATATTCTCGTGAATATATAAAAAATGCGTGGAATTTAAAAGTGGATTATCATGCAGGGAAAATTCGAATAAAAGAAAGGTTGAGAATGATTACATAATATTATGTTAATAAATACACATTGAAACATTAAAATGGTAAGATTAATACGTAGAATATATATATATTAGAATAATAACAAATGGATGGAATGTTAATTAGATTATCATGTAAGAAGTTAGGTATTACTTCTATTATGAGAATGCAATATGCTAGGTAGTCCTTTTTGTAAGGTGTGACTTATTGATAAGTCACATCAACGTCATATAATTTGTATTATTTTATGAATCAAGTTATTGTATCTTGAATAAGATCCACGACTACAAATAAGTATAGTAAATCAATTTTGATTTTAATTAATTAAATAAATTTTTTAAGGAGAATTGCTTGTTGATACAATTGTGTAACTTTGCATAATCGTTTATAAAGTTGATGAAATTTATTGTGATAACTTATTACACAACTTTGGGCTACCTTTTATCAAATATCAAATTGATGAAACTTAGGCAATGATTTATTATAATCTATTTTACTTTTTGAATCAATAAATTGTTATAAAATAATTGAGATCTTAATTTGTGTAATAACTTTGGCCTTTATTACTCATGATCAATTCCTAGTGATGATATAGAACATTCACAATGTTTGTTGGTATCTTATAGTTATTAATTAATGAGGTTGACAAGTTAATAGGAAAATGTTCTATTAATTGTGGATTAATTAAAAAAATGCCATGTCTTGGGATTAACATAAATGAGTACCACATACAACATAGATGAATATTATACATGTTGATACTATGATTAGATGCATGCGACTTATATATATATAATATTGTTTTATTTATATAAACCTACTTATTATTTTCCAAGTGCAATATGAAACGACCACGTGTATGTACTCCAAAGTGAGTTAATTTATATGGACCCGTGTGGGGTTAGGAGAGTAATTCCTTGATTTGGATATTATGTTGTAAACATGTGATTATGATTCATATTATTTTTTATAGTACTATTTTTTGGGAATTTTTGGTAAAACCTGTATAGAGAACCTAGCTAGAGAAATTCACACAAAGCTTGCAAAAGAAACAGAGAGAGAGAAGCAAGAATGAGAGAAAGAATAATTAATTGTATTAACCATACATTTCAGACTTTTTCCACACTCAAAGAGTGAATAATTTACAATGGATATAGGATACATGAATAACTAATGCGTCATAGTAGTGATCTAGAGAGATTTGGACACTCATTGACATAAATTAGAGTGAGATGCCACTTAGACCTAGTTAACTAGTCATGCAGTCATCAATTAACTAAATGACATGAGTGGAGTGGAGAGAAACACATGCATGCACATAATATGCAGCCTTATGGCCTCATGCATGTGATATGTGCCCTCCTGGCCTCATGCATGTGATAAAACCAAGGTTTCCATGCATGACTCTACTCCACTAATCTAACTGAGTCAAGACCAACTAGTCTAACTGAATTGTGACTGATACAAGATTGAAGAGGATATAGTGCCCTATTTTAGTGGGAAATATTCTCATCTATGGATGGCGCCCTTGACATTATACTAGTAATCTTAGAAAAAAGTGGGTTTGAGTGTGAGATATCTCCAACAATTTTATGTGTCATAAAATGTGTGTAGAGACATGGATGAATATTTCCAATTGAGCTTACACATGGGTAATGTTTGTATGGAGGGGGTGTGACATGTATTATTGGGAGAGGAGGAGTAGCATCCATGTTCCCTATCTACTATAAATTATGTCCATGTAATGGGTTAGAGATTGTGTGGTAGGCCATAAGACAACGCTCATGAGGTATAAGTGAGTGGAATGAAATAAGGATAGGTAGTCCTTATTGTCAAGTGGACACGAGTTTCTCACCATGAGTAAATAGGATCGAGTTAAAATATGCCTCTATTCTAAACAGGTCTATATTTTAAACCTAATATAGACCTATAGTTTCGATAAAACGCTTACGATTCTCTTATTCGACATGTTGATTGGAGAAGGGTATAATCCAGAAGTGGAATTTCTATATCTAAAAATGGCTTTGGTTGACATGCTATCAAACAATGCTATGAACAAGATGCAAGAATGAACTCATGCGAAATTCAATTCAATATGGTGATGGCATAAACGTTTTCCAAAGGATGGAATGATTAATTACTAGAGTAAGTTGTGAATTCATTTGTGTAAATAACGATTTTAATTCAGGACAACAAATAGTTAAATTCCATAAGAATAGTAAATAAATACAATATTTGGAAGGTATAACTTAATTCTAAAGTTTTAGTTATAGCCCAATCAATCTGATATTCACTCCTACAAATATATACATAACATTTTATTTGAAATTCAAAGCCATGAAATAAAGACAACACACACATAGACTATGATTTCAATATTTAACACTTATTATAAACTTACATATAAAACATAACACAGTTAACATAAGAAAATATTCCATAATTTAAAAAAATACACATAGTTATCGTAACCCATTGAATTTAAACAAGACTTTCATCAACTTGCCAATTTATGACCTATCCGCTGGTTGACCTCCCTACCAACTCTTGTAGGTACTCTTCTTCCCCAATGACCCTCGAGCTGCAATGGGGTTGTATGAAGGATACCTCCATAAAAATGAGTGAAGATGGAATATCACAAGCTTCAAAAGCCTCCCCACTTCTCGACCACCTTCAATTTCTAAACTCTCAATAATATCAATCACTAGTCACACTGTCATTATGACAACCATCCAAAATTAGGGTGCATGAAAGTGTTTTCCTTCATCCCGAGGCTATCTTTTTATAGTATTTGAGACTTATGCCACATGCCCCACCCATGCAAAACTACAATTTATAATTGTATTAATTATTAATATTCATATTTACATGTCATTCATATGCACAAGTGCACATGTATTTACCATTTAAAATTTTTAATTAAATAATTTTGCTCACCCACCTTTCTTTGACTTCTAAATTTACTTCTGGGAGTTTCATGGATCTTCTCAGTTTCTTATTTTTTTGTTGCATGAGTAGTTACATGTCCTAGTTATTTACTACCTCCATTTACTTTAACTCTAGCCTACCCTTTTTTTAGCTCACAATTCAATTTGAGTTAGGATTCTTATTCATATTGAGAGACTAATGGTTACCAAGGAATAATTCTTTCACCTTATCCTTGTGAGTGACCAAATCCTTGACCTACCGTCACAACAACATGTAGCCTTGTGTCATCCAGGTGTCTTGCAACTTTATGAAGCACTTGGCACGCTGAAACTAGTCCAACAAATCATTGATATTGGGTAGTGGATACTTATTCTTCAGTGTATTCTTGTTCAAATCTATGATGTACCCATCGATCCAGATACCTTCAAATTTTCCTTCCTGGGAAAATTTCAAATTTTTGATACCAATTAATAATACAAGAAGCATGATGTAATCACATGCATTAATCAAGAAACATATGTATCTATAAAAGAAACATTTAACGTGCCATGCATAATATTAACAAAAAACATGCATGTTATAAAATAAACACACAGATAATTACACAACAGAAATATATAAATACAAGAAACACATAACAAAGAACTTGTATTTAAATAATAGCTTCACCAACTAGTTTCAAATGTCGAACGTTCCACCCAACCTTAGGCTATGTTGCACATAAACTCTCTACAATAGGCCACCCCTGATCCGAGGCTATGGATACACAAGGATGGGTGCTAGGATGACTCTAAAACACACACCAATTAGCTATTAATATCTCACAATTTATTCAACCACACAACAAATCCTAGTTGCATTATACTTTTCCCATCAACCTGCAAAACCTAAATAACCGAACCCCCTTCTCTACAATGTAGTCCCTCGGGATGTTCCACTTCTTTCTAGGGCTCTGATGCTATTGTTTAGGAAATGTCAATGCTAGAAAATCCAAGGATTCTCAAATGTGGAAAATTCTTTCACAACTAGCATCATTCACATGCACATATGCATCAATTTCTTACTGGAATAACCAATAAATACCTACATACAACTAACAATGGCTCTCTACCTCCAAAAATTTGTTTCCATTCCAAAACCAAGAACCAAAAATTAGCAAGAATGAATGAGAAATGAAACAAAGAATGAGCGAGGAATCCCCCAACAACCAAAAACCTGTCTCAAATAATTACATGCAATAATGCATAACATGGCCTCCCTTAAGAAGCTCATGTAACCACTTTCCCAGCTAAATCCAATATGGGTGAATAAACTATAATAAAAAGGAATATCCCCTTTATCCCACTCTCTCATGGAATCATATCCCCCTATGTCTCTTTCCTTGTCTGTCTTGCAACCAACGATGCATTTTTATTATTAATATTCAAAGTATTACATTGTTAGGCTCACTAACCTTTCAAATTTACATGCATTTCAACCTTTCATCAAACAAAAAGAAATGCATTATTAGTGTGGGGACCCAAAACCAGGGTATTGCATTCCCCTCCCCCTTATTTTGGAACTATCCCAAGTGCATAACACCATGCATATGTACATATATACAAATTTTTTTATCAAAAATTAAAAAACAACTACGCGTATGCCTCCCGCATTGTATCTTCCAACTCCCATGTCACTTCTTTAGGGTTCTAGCATGTCTACTAGACCTTTACCTTCCCTATGTATTTGTTCTAGACCACCATGACCTTCATGTCCACTATACACACCGGATGTGCCCGAAAATCTCTTTTTGGAACCACCTGAATTAAAGTCCAATCAACGACATGGTTAGGATCATGCACATAATTTTTCAGAAAAGATACATGAAATACATTATGTACATTCATGAAATCAAGAAATGAAAACATGTATGTAATTGGCCATATTTTGTCCAATATTTTAAATGGACCACAAAATCTGGTTTCCAGCTTGGTACAACTTCCCAACTTCAATGAGCTCTTCTTAGGCTTCACTTTAAAAAATACATGCTCTCCCACTTTAAACTCTCTAGATGTCCTATTATTATTTGGATAACTCTTTTTCCTATCTTTTGTTGCTTTCAAATTCTACTTAATTTTAACCATGTGATCTTCCATCTCCTTGAGAAATTCTATCCCAAGTAATATTTTTTCTACTAGGTTGTCCCAACTCACTAGAGTTGTAAGTCCACTATCTATTCTAGCATGTGAGTCATTCAACTACCCTACTTGGGTTGACTGACCAAGGCAGTTAGAAAGTGGTAATTGCATTGTAAATGAATATATATATGTGTGTGCATGTGTGTGTGTGTGTGCGTGTGTGTGTGTGTGTGTAAAAGAGAACGAGGGTTGTTGTTGTAGATAATAAAGTGCATATTGTTGGTCTCCCTGCTACTTTGTGTGTGCTTCTATCTATGACTATGTGTGTGCTTTTATAGTAATGTGTTATGTGTATTGATATGTGTGATGAACTACTGGTAACATCTACATAATTTTGCCTAGATTAAAAAATTGGTTCTGTTGTCAGTAGTTATGAACTCAGGAATGTAAAATAATGCACACATATATGTTGAGTTTGGAATATATATGTGAGTTGTGGAAGCATAAGATCAATAATTACATAAAGAACTACTCAAGGAGAAATCGACTGAACCTGGTAGAAGCATGAGTGGAATTCTTCAAAGAAATTCATGAGTGATTTCTTGAAGCTATTCCAAAAGTGTTATTTGAGTATATCAACCAACCTTCTAATGCATACACTCACTCCAAACAGACAACTGATGCTTAAATTCACCAATGGAGGTCGGAAAAACTTGAACAAGCGGTTTGAAATAATTTCTCTAGATTATATTGAAGAAAAGGCAATTGAAGATATATCATTAGTCGATACAGTTAAAGATAATTTTTACATTGATCTTTAGGATGGCTTCTTTTGTACCTTACCGTCTTTGCTACACAAATTCTTGTTAGATAAAGGAGTCAAATATATCTTCAAATACTGACCTCTTCTCAACACACCTCCACCAAATTGAAATTGGGAAAAAAATAAAAATGTCTAGGAATAATTTCTAGAAGCAAACTGCAAAGATACATGTGAATCCTAGGAATTTTTCCGAAATAAATGAGCATGGAAATTATTGATAACATTTCCGAATTCGAGTAAGTCGGGATGTTGATGGGTGGATTTATGATATATGTGATTCCATAATTGGATTATACCACATCAAAGAGAATAATGTCAGAAGTAATGAGGAATAAAATAGAAAGAGGATATATGATAGAATCAAAGGGGAAGACTGCACGACGTATGCAGATCCATAAACCCTCATGTGATGTCCAGAAATTGGAGCAGGAAAAAAGGAAAAAAAATGAGAGAAGAAATGCATAACATGAGGGATCCTAGGAGTTCAAATTGAAAGGACCTTGAGGAGTGATAGATCATTGGATTGCATGAGCAGTCTGAGTTTGGATTTGACCAACTAGATTTGGAAATAGAAGAAACCTCGATGGTTCCTTGAGTAGAAGTTTACAATTGACAGAGGCAAGCATAGGCACCCTTCAACTAGTCGACATAATTGAAAGTATGTATATTGATGACTTGAGATCCACGATATGTCAATATCGTATTAAAGATGTTATCCCATGTATAAGAGACTTCCTCCACCAGAGGCTTCATGTATACCTTCAATATTCCAAGGTGTGGTATAAAATAGATGAAGATGTCAACATGTGTGATAGAATTTTAATCAAAATACCAGAAATAAATCAAATTTGAGTAGAGGATATACTCCTCCATATCAAGGATCTCATGGACTCAACCCCCATGTCGAATCTACCCATCGAATAAGAATCTAAATCAATAGATAGTGAGGATGAACTGACACATACTTTTGAAAGATGGTTCATCAAGTATATAGACAAGGGCTACCGAAAAAATGCAATAATACCAACAAGTGAATAAGTCCAATTATTTTTGGAGCACAATTCAACTAAATCCCAAAAATATATTGTGCCAATTGATTCTATCATTTAGGAATTGACTCCCCAAGTTGAAATACCCTTGACCTCCCAGTTAGCTTCTGTGATAAATAAAAAAACAAAAACTCTCTCCATTGTTCCAATTTATAAACCTCCAAATAAAGCCACAATGTGTTTAAATAACATACCTATCTACGAAGAAGATGAAGATCCCAAAAAAAAATAGTTTGTTTGTGAAAAAATTGGGATGTGGTGAATGTAACATATGAGGAAAAATAGATGGCACAATTCGACGTTGCACTAGGAGCCAGGGAACTCACTTGGTTCATGATATTTATAGAAAATCAAATACGGTCAAAGGAAGAAATCAAGAAAATTTTTCTCACATTCTTTAAGGCTCAAGACATCAGGCACCTAACTACTCAAAAACTTAAAGAAATCAAATAAATCCTAGGAGAAATAGTACGTGAATATGGAAAATGATTTAAATATCTTCTCAGTCAGATCCCACATTTTATCAATGAAAATATCCTAGTGCAATGATACATCATGGGATTACTAAATCATAGCACCATTAAGAATGTATGACATCCAGACATGCGAAGAATCCTTAAAAAAGGATCAACATATAGAAATAGAGGATGATGGACCATCGTCTTCCTCGTCAATGGAGACAATGTTGGAAGAAAATATATAAATTTTGCAATAATGGTAAAGAACATGGACATCAGACAAAACAAACTTTGGTGCACCCTTTGTTCTAATGAAGGGAATTCAAAATACTACTACAAATTCAACAATGCACTAGAAATATATACCAACGTATGCCAAATCCAAATAAAAAATTACTGCGAAATTTGTCAATCCATGACAAATTAATCATTGCACCACAGACTGTCCAGATAACTTGAAGAATGCTAGACCAAAGTGGTGACATATTTGTGAATAAAACAACCACTCAATGAAAGAATGTCTATTGAATTGGAGAAATAATTCGAATGTTCATACAATACATCATACAAAGGAAACTAAACAAAACAACAACCAAGGAGCTTGAAATGGATATCAAGGTTGTGGTCGAGTAGGTTGAGGACGTGGCCGGGGTCTATTTTATTGCTTCAACCACTGAAAAGGAGGTCATATTATCCCTGACTATACCATCAAAGACAAAACCAACCTAAAATTATGTAATATATGTGGAGTGGGTGATCACTCACGAGAATATTGTCCTATAGTTCTAGGAAAAGTAATGAATAAAAGGAATGAAAAACTTCTACAATATTTGTGCCAAAACAAGAGGTTCTTAACTCAAAGAATATTCATGTCATAACAAGATTGGGTGTAGGTCAAGATAAATTCATGAACAAATAATCACCAATTCAACAACTAGGAGATCAAAATACCTACCCCAACCTAGATCAAGAAGAGAAACTAATGCAGGAAGAATTTAATTTTTTCAAGAAGGTTGATCAATATAAAGCAAGCGGAAGCAGGGGAAGGTAGAAGAACCCATCATATACTAAATATGTTTTCCTAGATGAGTTGCTTCAACTATTAAAAGAAAAATAGTCGGTAGGTAGAATAATTGAATTGCTAAATATTCTAAGGAAATATAAGGAAGATCAATGACCATATAAAAATATTCAACAAATATCATAAGAAAAACACATGAACAATCACGATCCCCAAGACGAACTTGAAATCAATGAAAATATGGTCAGCCAAGTTGTCACCGAATTTGGTTCACAAGTTAATATCTTTACCCATGATACAGGGAAACACCTCGGAAGACCTTTGTTGGAACCTACAATGAACTACTTGATGTTGGTAGATCAAATATATATAGAACCAATCGAAATGATTAAAAATGTAAAAACACATATAATGGGAATTTCGACATCACTCGACTTTGAGGTAATCATATTGGTAGAAGGAATCCCCACATGCCTTGCATTAGTAGGAAAACCTTGGGTTCAAAACATGAAATCAACTATCTCCGTCAAAAGAGATATGATCAAACTGAAAGGAAGTTGTAGGAATATCATTATACCTCTCGGACCAAAAGAAGGAAATCCATGGGTGGAAACTTGGGATGAATATCAAGAGGCTCAACGACTATACCAGGTCATGAATGAAGAGAAATATAATGTCAAACCAAACACAGAAGGATAAATCTTAGTCAGATCCCCATTGTCCATTGGGAAAAATTTAGACACATAATTGTATAACTGGAAAATAGAGAACCATAAGTCAAATGCAAAATAGTCTTAGTCAATAGAGGTAATACCAATAAAATGATTGTGAGCATGCTTCTATGTTCAAGTGGTATCTATTTTTTTTGAAAAAAATATAAATAAAACACCAACACTCATTGCAACTGACTTGAAGATAGGTCCACCACTATGGTTCAACGAGAGAAGTTCTTTGTCAGCTCACATTGATGAAGTGCCAAAAATAGTGGGAAAAAATGATAGAATAAAAAACCTCGTCGAATTTTTCACGGGACAAGTTGCTCAATGGTGGGAGACTCATGCTCCATGATTACACACATAGACCACTACTACAACATCCTTTGTTGAGAAATTTGGAGGAAGGAAGTTACCATGGAATGTCGACATCCCAATTTTCAAACCTAGTTTTGACTCGGTGTCCCATATCCATCAGTGCAATAATGAAGGGAGAATAGTTAGATATAGATACAAAATAATTTGGCCATGCATGTTTCCAAGAACCTTGGATGATATACTTGGTATAAAATTGAAGAAGAATTTGGGAAAACCTTCAAATGGAATGAAATAAAATAAAATTTCATTAGATACTTTAAGTTTATCCCTAAGGAGGAACATTTAAAAGAATCAACATTTGAGATAAAAACAATTATCGAAAAAACAAATCCTAATGAATTCAAAAAGAGGGGCAAGGCCAAATTCAAATTGGGGTCAACATCATGACCAACACAATTAAAAAACTCATTGAGTGGACATGGAAAACATACATTTTCCAGGACAAAGCTTCATGTGGAAGAAGAGTCAACTTGGGGTAAAGAGTTACCTGAAGACAATTTTTAAGGTATCAAAGAAAGACAACGATGATTTAGAGAAACCTGATTTCCCTCTGACCTATAATGAAGTTGTTGAATGAAAATGACAATTGGATGAATCCAAAACCCTAGAATGGATGGATGGAAAGCTCAAAACCAAAGAATTTGACATTTCGATCGATGGTCGACTAAAGATGGCATGGGAAGGAAACTAATGGTCCGACAAACGAACAACATAAATAGTTGACCTACTTTGAGAATATCAATACATTTTCTCTCGATATTACAAATATCTTAAAGTACTTGCACCATAGATGGGGGAGATGAAAAATGAACTCATCCTAGAGTCAAAACAAATTAATAAAATATCATATAAATTGGCCCACAAATAAAAAACCATTATGTAGAAAGAAATTGAGGCAATGCTAGCTATTAGAATTATTTACCCAATAGATAAACTAGAATGGGAAATTCTGATGGTTGGGCAACCCAAAAAGAACGATCCTAAGAAGATAAAAATATGTGTTGATTTATGGGGGCTGAACAAACTGACTATAACCAACCCATTCCTGACATCATTTGTGAACGATATCACTAATGAAGTTGTAGGGAATGAATGCTAATTTTTTACAGCTAACTTCTCTAGGTATAATCAACTCCTAACTTTTGTGTATGAATTTGGATCATTCACATATAGGGTAATTCTTTTTGGCTTGAAGAATTAACCTACACTCGTCTTGAGAATTGTGGTTAAATATTTTCAAGAATACATCTATAAAACAATGGTTGTATACTTTGATGACTAAACAATCTACAACCTGCTCAAAGACCACATGCAATGGATAAGGATGATACTAGAAAGGCGCTGAAAGATTCATCTATCCATGAACATTAAAAAATGCATATTTTCCACCCCAATTGGTATTCTTCTTTGTTGCATTGTACGTAAATATGGTATTAAAGTCAACATGGACAAGATAAAAGTAATTCTCAACTTAAATCACTAGTGAATCAAAAGAAAATTAAAATTTTCCTTGGGCACATAGGATACTATCCAAAATTCATACAACATTACTCCGAAATCACTTTCCCAATCGATGAAATTCTTTTAAAATAATATGATTTTGTTTGGAGTAATGAACGCAATCAATGTTTTGAATTACGAAAGCAAAAATTAGTAGAGGCACCTTACTTACGATTTTCAATCTAGGAAAGAAAATTTCATGTCATGTCGATGCATTTAACATCATCGTGGGATCTATTTTAGCAAAACCATATGATGATATGCTTGAACACCCAAATGCATATTATAGTTAGAAACGCAATAAACAAAAAAAAAAAATCATTCGACAATGGAGAGAGAGGACTAGATATAATTTTCTCTCTACGAAAATTCAAACATTACTTTCTCTAAAATCCTTTCACACTCTTATCGATAATCAATCTTTAAAATAATTGGTGAACAAACTAGTATATCATGGGAGAATATTTCTATTGCTATTATTATTCCAATAATTTGATTTAAACTAATTGTTCGAACTGGTAAAAATAATGTTGGCCTGGATCATCTATCCTATCTAGAAACATGGGAAGAAGTGATGTGGAAATATGACGACTTACTTGATTCCCACCTATTCTGGGTCGAAGCCACCCCCAATGATTTAAAAGAAATAATACAATTTTTGGAGGAGAGGAGGACTCCTGAAAATATTCTTGTAGATAAAAATAAGGTCCTATCATTAAAATTGACACCATTCACCCTCATTAATGGATACTTGTATAAACTAGGACCCAACAATATATTAATGATATGTGCTTTGCAACACAAAAGAGAATGCATAATGGACGAAGCTCATGCTGTCCCCACAAGAGGCCACTATTAAGTCGACACAACAACATGGAACATTTTTCATATCAGATTTTGGTGGATGACCTTACATAAGGATTGTTGAACAAAAGTGAAATAATGTGACATTTGTTAGCATATGGGTCAACCTATGTGGAAAATGACATTCTTCTACACTTGATAAACCATATTTTACCATTTTAAATCTAGGTTATCAACTTCATCGGTGAATTTTCAAAGATATATAAAAGAACAAGATAAAAATACATCATCACTTCAGTCAAAAATCTAAAAAAATGGGATTAGGAAGAACCAGTGGAATCATGTACAAAGGAAAACAACAACTGAGTTCATATAAAAAAATATAGTGACAAGATTCAGATGTCCCATAACCATAATCAATGATCAAGGAACTCAATTTGTCAATGGAACAATCCAAATCCTCTTGAAGAAATTCATGATTGACCATAGAAAAACATCATCCTATCATATCGAAGCTAATGGTGTAGTCGAATCATTTAACAAAACTCTTCACGAGGGACTAAAAAAAAATCTATGGGATCGACAAAGATGACATGGATGATAAGTTACCTTCAGTACTTTGTGCATATAATACTGCATATAAAAGGTCGGCGTGTTAGACACCCTTCAAACTTGTATATGGTTAATAAGTTGTAATCCCGTTACACTTCTAGTCAAGCATAGAAAGGGTGGCATCTGTCCTTTGGTATGATCTCACATTGAACAAAAAATAATTCTTCTACCAAACGAGTAAAATAGAAGAAGAAAAAACCATTTCTCTCTATCATCAGGAAGTCCAAAAATAGCATAAAAAATCATGGCATGACTAACATTCGAGAAGAAAAGAATGAAAACATG
Organism: Picea sitchensis; assembly: GCA_010110895.2. NCBI lineage: Eukaryota > Viridiplantae > Streptophyta > Pinopsida > Pinales > Pinaceae > Picea > Picea sitchensis. The sequence goes on along the minus strand of SNQJ01S0028546.1, from coordinate 76,286 downwards.
AGACTTGGTGTTAATGTATAATAGTCGAGTCAAAGAAAAGCCTCAAAATCTTGAAACTACCTAGTTGGGTCCATTTATTTTCGAATATATCCAACTGACTAAAACAGTTTAGTTAAGAACGTTGCAAAGACAACCATTTCAAAAGGCATTCAATGGGGCCCACTTAAAAAAATATAATGCATAACAACCATGATGTATGTTGGTGAAAACCTTTATGGAGGAGCCAACTTTCATCAAATAAGTCGAAAACCACTTGTGGTGGCATATGTCAAGTCATAAATAAAAATAAAGAAGAAAACTAAAAGTAAAAGTAAAGAAGAATAAAGAAACAAAAAAGTATAAATAAGAAAAGAAAATAATTTAAAATAAATAATAAATAAAGCGGTTGGTTATGGAGAGTTAGGTATGAAACTGTCAATTGGAAGCAAACTACTTAAACATGCATCATTGATAACAAACCAACAAGAAACACAACTTCATAGCCATTTCATCTAAGAAAATTGAAGAAATACGAGAGCCCTTGGACAACTTGTCAACCATTCCAGGAAGATACAAATAAGTCGACATAAATTCCAACTCTAAAATAGGATCTTCGATAATTCTTGAATAAGCATGAAAGAGAATCAATCGAGCATGAAATAAAACATTTAACTATAGAAAAACAAGAACGAACGAAGTTGGCTAGAAAAAAAAAAAAAGTCGACCTGCTTAGTCATTTCGACCAGAGATTTTGCTACAATAGAAAGAACCGACTCAATCAGATAAGACAAGTTGACCAAATTACCAGATATGAACAAAAATGAAGGGTCAACCGATTCAGACAAATTCATCGAAAATGGATCATCGACTTAGTTGAGAGCATTGATCAACATAGAAATTTTGACCCAATTAAAGCTCGATGGGACATTGTCAACAACTAATTAACTGATGATACTTCATCCTACTTACACAAACAAGTATTTACGCCTTTCATAAATTTCAAAGTGCATGAACCACCAATTCCATTGCATTAATTTAATTCACCCCATACCACCCCACCTATAAATGTCGACGAAACTTATGATTTTTCTACTCTTTTTCTTACTTCACAACATTCAAGCACTAAAACCCCCAAAACCGAAATTGATCATTTGAATCTTGTGCATTTGAACCTAGTAACTTCACTTGACCAAGAACAATTTGAATTCATGTTGAGAATGAGGGGGAAAATGCAAGACTCACTTAGGGAACCTATAACTAAGAAATTTTTTGATAGAGTTTCCACGACTAAATTAGAAATACAAATGCATAATATCAGACAATACCGCATGGGGGAAATACCTTGGGCTACGCATTGGATTTTTTTTATAGCATGGAGCATGGAGGCCAATGCATGGAAAGAGGAAACTAAGTTTCTTGAAATGGCCATCATTCATCATTATTTGGGTTCCCCACAAATTGTAAAACTTGAGGGTTGGAAAGAAGAGGCCACAAAGTTGATTATCAGTTGGTGTCATGATTTCCTTTTTCGACTCGACCACCTAGTCGACATCACAGTTGCTCTAATTCAGAGGTTTATAGGTGTTGAAAGATTGTAACTTCGAAGAATATTCTAATTATATTTGAGTTATTTTTTATAGATCAAATCCTCTTTTGTGGATTGATCAAGTCGGGTCTTGTATAAGATCAAATCCCATTTTATGGATTGGCCAAACACTATTTTTATAGTGGTATTTGTAAAGTTGACCTCTAGTAATTATAAAGTGGTTTTAGCCACTTCTAGGAGAATTTAGCTCAACCAAGTGAAGAGACACAACCCTAGCACCATCTCACACTTGTATTTATATCTGAGGATGGTGTCTCATTTACACACACTCACCCACTCATCTAGTGCGCATATCTTGAAGGCAGTTGTAGTTGCAGGAGGAAGGATAAGAGGGGCACATGCTCAATCTTTGAAGTTCTGGTTTTAGTCTTGGCATTGTATTGGAAATCTATTATTGAGGAATTTTTTGTTGGGTTTTCTCCCCCATGAGGGTTTCTGAGGATAAATGTTGCGTACCTTGTTACTGTGTTTCTTTCAGTGATCCTCTTTATACTGTTGTTTTGGAAATGCATTAAATTCTCATGTAATTTGGAAATAACCTAATAACAACAGTAAAAACTTAACATGGTATCAGAGCTTGACTGAATGGAGCATATTTCAGTGGGTATCTAGACGTCACTTTTGTCATACAAGAAAATTAGGGATTTTTAATTAAGAGGAATGTTTGACCAAAAATCACCTTGGGAAGTGTGCCCTACCCTAGTGCAACTTTTGGCAGCTTGAGCGAACTTTTTCAGTGGCTAGATTCTCAAAAAAATCAAACCCTAGTTTTGAATGGTACCAAAGAACCAGAAAACTAGAAAACCAAAACCAGTACCAGAGGTACCAGTCTAGATTTGTGCAGGTCAAGTTTCAAGGGGTAAAACTTGGAATTTTTTGAAACAGTTAGCTCCAACAAACTTTCCTTAGCCCAACACATCTCCTGGTAAGATCAATTTCATTTTTTGAGCACTTTCATTTTCTGGTCATTTTCTTAGCTTCAGGTCAAGATGTATGCAAGCACCAAGCCTGTTGACAAGCTAGAAGGTGTGGAAAATTTTTGTGCCTGGAAGTGTAGAATTGGACACATTCTTGAAGAGAATGACCTTTCAAAATTCATAAAGAAAAATGTACCGAGACCCAAAGAAAATGCAGCCAAAGAGAAGTACAAGAAGGATATGATTAAGGATAAAAGGATAATTGCAGATTCCATTAAAGACCACTTGATCCTTCAAGTGTCTTCTAATAATACTCCAAAATATATGTTTAATGCTCTAACCATAATGTATGAAGCAAAGAACATCAACTGAAATATGAACTTGAGAACCCATCTCAAGAATACAAAGATGCAAAAAGGAGAAACAATTCAAGATTATTTCTCTAGAGTTTCTCAATTCAAGGAACAATTAGAGGAAATTGGAGACAACTTAGATAAAGATGAACTTGTGATGACAACTCTTAATGGTCTCAAAATATCTTGGGATTCCTTCATCCAAACTATTTGTGAAAGAAAGGAGAAACTCCAATTTGACAGTTTATGGGAAGAATGTGTTCAAGAAGAAGCAAGAGTGGACAACTGAGAAGCCATCCTATTAAGAGATGAATATCAAGACCTAGCTTCTCATGCTAAAGGTGGAAAGGGAAAGTATCATTTTCAAAAGGAGACCCACTTTCATAAAGAGTCTCACTCTCCAAAGAGATTACATAAATATCATAAGGGTCAAAGAAAGGGAAATGATTTCCCCTCCTACCAATGTTATCATTGTGATAAGCTGGGACACATTGCTAAGAATTTTCCTTCTAGAAGGGAAGAATACAAGAGGATAAATAAAAAATACATCATGCCCATGCAACTGAAGATGATGAGCCACCTAACAAGTTAACTAAAGAAGATATTGAAGAATATGTTTTGTTTTTCGCTCTCTCAGGATATGTGACACCTGGAGAGGATACTTGGCTCATAGATAATGGTGCCTCTAAGCACATGATAGGTCATAAGAACACTCCCTCCAACCTTATTGTTACACATCAAAATTCCCCACTTCAATAATGTCACATTATCATTGTCGCAAGTGTCGCACTTTTGTTGCAAGTGTCGTAAGTGTCTCATTCTCATCACGTAAGTGTCGCATCGTGAACGAAACCATGAAAACACTTGACACAACCCATAAAACATGTTAGAAGAAGAAGCCCCATCATTTGATAGTCAGAACAAAGTGTTTTTCTATGAGAATTGGTCATCTTGGAAACTTTTGGAAGATCAACGCTCCCCTGATCATATACAGGGAGTGCTAGTGCTCTTTGTATATCTAGAAGGGAGTGTTGTAGTGCTTTGTTGCATGTTGTAAGGGAGAACTGAATTGGTTGAGAAAATCTTAGAAGAAATCCCTTTTTCTTCTATGAACAACTATGAATGGATTGAGTTGGTTTGGCTCGAATCTAACCCTTAGAATGCATCTGGGGTAGATATCACAACTGATGGAGTCATATCCTCAACTAATCCCAAATATAACCAAGGTGGTTGAGCCTCTTAAAGCCTATAAATGGAGGAATTCTCATGGTGAACAAGAGGAAAAATAATCAACAAAGAATTGTTATTGTTATCGTGGATGTTTTGAGAAAGGGGTTGGACAAGGAGAACTTGGAGAGGCTGCTGCAACATCATTTGAAGGTTGTAAGTGCATTTTTAAAGTTCTCATCAATATAATTGGCCTATTTCCTTCTAGTATGTGTTTACATGTACTTGCCTATGCTTGTTTTAATCTTTCATAGATAGATTGATTTTATCTAATTCGTTAGAGTAGGAGATAGTTGTTTGTCTTTTGTTATCCATTGTAGGTGCTGATTGGAACTTGTAGATTGGAGCATCTTAGACAAAATTTGAAAGTGAGGTACATCATACTATCCATCCTTCCCTTTTTTTCGATGGATAATATTAATCTATAGGAATGGTAGTGTCCAAAGGTAGTTTTCTGTCTTGGTAGAGGGGTCTGTACTCCAAGGGAAGATTCACATGTCTGCAGGGGAATTATTCCGTAACAGAAATTGACAACTCCACTAGGGAGGAATTTTTAATTTTTGTTCTTTCCTTGGTTTGTCCATGGCTCTTGCCTATATTTATATCTCATTTTCTGATTTAATCTATCCTTACATATTTTCATCTTTTCTAATTTATCCTACAGAGTCTCATATTGAATTTCCCTAAGTTTTTGGGTTTTTCTAAAACTCATCTCAGGACTAGCACCCTCTCTAGTTTAATTCAGAGCGCTGATATCCTAATCAACACTCCCACAGAGTGTGTTAGGAAGCGTTGTAGTGATCTAGTGCTTTGATTACCAGAGCACCAATTTTTCTTTCTTTGAAAAAATGTTGACTATTTTCTTGTTGGGCATAGTTCTTGGTTTTTTATCTTTGGCTTAGATCCTATTCTGTCAGATCTTCTCTTCTGTTTGAATTAAAACTTGCTTCTTTCCATTCTTTTAGTCTTGATTGGGTTTTTGTTGTCTTTCCTTATTGCAAAATCAACCCTTTTTTTCTCAAACTTGGTTTCTTTTGTTTCTCTTTTCAATTATCTGATTGATTAGAGGTTTTCATAAGGAAAGTCATTGATCTTAGCATTGTTTTCTTCATCTCTGATCCCTTACTCAATTTTG
>SNQJ01S0028546.1:28428-71019 GCA_010110895.2 Picea sitchensis | reverse complement strand
GGTAGATATCACAACTGATGGAGTCATATCCTCAACTAATCCCAAATATAACCAAGGTGGTTGAGCCTCTTAAAGCCTATAAATGGAGGAATTCTCATGGTGAACAAGAGGAAAAATAATCAACAAAGAATTGTTATTGTTATTGTGGATGTTTTGAGAAAGGGGTTGGACAAGGAGAACTTGGAGAGGCTACTGCAACATCATTTGAAGGTTGTAAGTGCATTTTAAAAGTTCTCATCAATATAATTGGCCTATTTCCTTCTAGTATGTGTTTACATGTACTTGCCTATGTTTGTTTTAATCTTTCATAGATAGATTGATTTTATCTAATTCGTTAGAGTAGGAGATAGTTGTTTGTCTTTTGTTATCCATTGTAGGTGTTGATTGGAACTTGTAGATTGGAGCATCTTAGAAAAAATTTGAAAGTGAGGTACATCATACTATCCATCCTTCTCTTTTTTTCAATGGATAATATTAATCTATAGGAATGGTAGTGTCCAAAGGTAGTTTTCTGTCTTGGTAGAGGGGTCTGTACTCCAAGGGAAGATTCACATGTCTGTAGGGGAATTATTCCGTAACAGAAATTGACAACTCCACTAGGGAGGAATTTTTAATTTTTGTTCTTTCCTTAGTTTGTCCGTGGCTCTTGCCTATATTTATATCTCATTTTCTGATTTAATCTATCCTTACATATTTTCATCTTTTCTAAGTTATCCTACAGAGTCTCATATTGAATTTCCCTAAGTTTTTGGGTTTTTCTAAAACTCATCTCAGGACTAGCACCCTCTCTAGTTTAATTCAGAGCACTGATATCCTAATCAACACTCCCACAGAGTGTGTTAGGAAGCGTTGTAGTGATCTGGTGCTTTGATTACCAGAGCACCAATTTTTCTTTCTTTGAAAAAATGTTGACTATTTGCTTGTTGGGCATAGTTCTTGGTTTTTTCTCTTTGGCTTAGATCCTATTTTGTCAGATCTTCTCTTCCATTTGAATTAAAACTTGCGTCTTTCCATTCTTTTAGTCTTGATTGGGTTTTTGTTGTCTTTCCTTATTGCAAAATCAACCCTTTCTTTCTCAAACTTGGTTTCTTTTGTTTCTCTTTTCGATTATCTGATTGATTAGAGGTTTTCATAAGGAAAGTCGTTGATCTTAGCATTTTTTTCTTCATCTTTGATCCCTTACTCAATTTCGAAAGACTATCAAGTGTTTTTATTTTTATTTTTGGTGTTTTTCTTTGAGTGAATTGTTTGTTCTTCTTTTGGTTACTTATTGACTGCTGAGAGTGTCTTTGTTTGTGTACTTTTTCTTCTTCTTTTTCAAATCACAGTAGTGAAGCCATTTTTCATTATTAGTGAAAGCATGAAGCATTAGATACACATCTTAATTTACATTTGCAATCAAACAAAGAAATACTTGTATGCATTGGTTTTGAATATTGGAAAGGTTTTATTTATAATTTGGAAATTGTTTGATTTCTTGTCGAGAGTGAAATTGTATTAAATTTTGCATTCTTGAGTGTTTGTTAGTGACAGAAAAGAAACTTTTCTCCTTCTTATAGCTATAAGTTCATTGAAAAGAAAGTTTTCACCTCATTCTTTTCATATTTTTTGGATTCGAGTATCAAACATCATCATTTTCACTATCATTCACCTTTGTGTAATGAACAACCATGAAAATGAATGCTAATTAAAATCAAAATAGAAAATTTTATTTTTAAGATCTTTAAACCAACACTAGACTAGGAATAGAGATTTGGAATAGGCTATGAGAATAACTCTCCAAATAATTCAAGACAAACACAAAATCTTGCGATAGGGAGAGTAAATCCAACCTTCGTATAAGAATATGTGGGATCCCCCTCTCACACAGGGGTTAAACATGAGGTCACGTTCGGGAGAGAAACAAAGATTATCCCTCCAAGGCTCAACTGATCGTAGTAGTATGATCATATATTGGGGTTTCTTCTTGAGGATCAACTATTTTCATTTTGTCTTGGAGCTTTGTGAATTTTGAATCCATTCGGGGTCCTCTAGAGTTTACCGGTCCACTTGTCCTTAGTTCTCTTGAAGAATTTCAGTCTTGATATCCTGCCCATATGTTCGAACTCGACTGTTGACTGTATCCGCCCAAAGTATGAATGCGAGTTCGTATCCTTAGTAGCCACAATATTTAGGGTCCTTACACGAGGTGATGATGAAGTGAAGTCTTTGTTGTACCTAGAACAAATTTTAGTCAAACTCACTCAGGCTCCTTGGAGGGTAACCCACGGGTAAAATCGTGAGGAAGCTTGCACCAAGGTGTAAGTCTGTTAAGCAAGCCACCAACATAAATGATCCACCTACTCATATCCTAGCCCCTTCTCAATTTGATCACATGATGTTGGATTTCATCACCAACTAGTAGGTTCATTGAGAGAAGGTATTGTTTTCTTGTTGGTTTTCTATATTTTTTAGCGAGTTTTGTTTGTTTAGTTTATTTGTCCTTAAAAATTGAGAATATGGATGATAAAGGTATTTGTAGATCATGTAGGATGCAAGGGTTTCCTCTAGAAGGCTACAAACCCTTACCTCTTAACTCACCTGAAGACATTTACCGTGAAGAGATTGAAAATCATTTAGACCCTGGGAGTGTTGCTACCCCTTTGCTAGAAAATCCCAATAGAGCCTTAGTTACACTTGAGAAAGGTTCCACCCTTCCTGTAAACCCATATTTGTTCATTCCTCTCGATCCACTCCTATTTTGACTGGAATCCTTAGGTAACATTGTAGTAGAATATTACCCTCACCTACTGTCAAGGCCATATAATCAACTAGATATGGAACCGATACAACTGAATTTTAATGAAGAATAAAATACCCCTATCCGTTCTACTGAAATGGTATATGCACAACAAAATCCTATTCATTCGAAATGGAGAACTCCATCGGGACGATATCTTTACGAAAAAATTAATTTTAGCCGACCACCCTTTGACCCTCCATATGCCTCTACCACCGCTGATGCAAAGGAAGGACTGTCAAGTCAGCCCATCGACTGTCCCATCGAACCAAATGTCAATATTGCTACCAACTCATGCCAGGTTCAAAATGAAACAGGAGTCCTGTTACCCAGTCAGTTGCAAAGTACCTTGAAAGTTACACCTCATATCCCTCTTCAATCTAAAACTACGTACACTCAGCAGAATCCTGTTGGGACATATTCACATCATAGAATGAAAAACCATGCCACACAACTAAAAAAAACTACAATTCAAATCCCTACCGGGGGGAAACCATCCTCCAACATGAAAATTCTGACTGGGGAGAACCCCCTCTTACTGGTCATATCCCAGTTGATACCCAACCAATGGAGGGGGGATAATATCAAGATTCATTCAATGGAAACCCCCCACAATATTGAGGACCACCCGAAGGAGTTCAGTTCCATCAACCACATCAGGGACAATCAATCTACCCTAACCCACAAGGAGGAATCCCAAATCCTAATCCTTCTGGATTACATTTTGGATAACCTTTCTTGGGAGTCCTGAATCCCACTTGGGGTCCTCAAGGTCAATCATCTTTTCCTCACCAAGGGCCAAATCCTTAACTTCCTCAAGGCCAACCTAGTTACCCTTCTCAAGGTCATCCTGGTTATCTGCCTCAAGCTAATCAAGCGAACTATCCTCCCCTGGGTTACACTAGTTATCCTCCCCAGGGAAAAATGGGTTTCCCCTCTCCTTTTATGCACATTCATCAAAAAATAAATCCTACCTTTACTGGTCAACAACAACAACATATTGGAGGGCCTACTGGCTACAATTATCCACCACAACCAGTTTACGGTCCTATTGGTGTTCCTATGCCACACCAGTATCATCCACAAGTCAATCGACAACTACCGTTCTTAGCCACTCTAGATCTACCGGATCTATCATGATTAACCAATGATCCCATATTGCATTCTCCATTTTGGCCAGTCATTCCTACCAAGTTACCTTTCAATATTCCAAAATTTGATGGTAAACCTGGTGAATACCCTAATAAACACGTTATGACCTTTCATCTATGGTGCCCATCAAATTCACTAGTGGATGATTCTATCCAGTTACGTCTTTTCTAGCGTACACTTATAGGTACAACGACTAAGTGGTACATTGAATTACAACGAGAAAATTTTCAAGATTTTAATTGACTTGCCATGGGTTTTCTCACACACTTCCAATTACCTATCCGCTACAAAATCTACATAAAAATTTTGAACTCCCTTCATCAGAAAACCTCCTTACATATCCCTTATCATATTCATGAGTGGAGATGACGACTACAGTTGATCAAAGCACCCATTCCCGACCAATTGTTGGCTAAATGGTTCACCAAATCTCTTTTTCCTCCGATTTCTCATGACGTAGCCATGGGTGGTGTTGTTACAAAAGAGGAATCCATTTCTCGTGCTGAATATCTGAACTTGGTTTATTCCTAATCCGATACTTTGTATGAATTGATTCCAAATGATCCCCTTCCATCAAACAATCCATCAAAACCGTCCTCCATCTCTCATGTAGATGGAGTTATCGGTTTCGTTAAAACCCAGTCTAGTTTACAGTTGACCGACCTGACCAATCGTTTAGTCAGTGCCCCTGCTACCGGGTTGACTTCGCTCTCATAGAACTCCAACCTGACTCAAATATCCGAGGTGAATGAAGTTCAATCAACTTCTCCACAAAAGTCTGGGGGGGGGGAGGAAGAAGAAAACTAAGAATAAACCCTAGAAAAACAATAATCAAATCGAAAATGTGAAAACAAAAATGAAACCACCTTCTATTGAGAAACAACCACAGCGAAAACCGAAATTTGCATGTCTCATTTGTGGTGAATATCACTACACACGAGATTTTCTTCATTGAGATGAAGTTGCCAAAATTTTTAAAGGAAATTCTCAACCCGTTGTATTAACACATCCTTTTGTACAAAAATAGTCACTGATTTCCCAATCTCATGCACCTCCGACAAAAGGTAATCCAAATCATCCTCGTAACGAGGAAGCTTCATCGAGTGCACACATTCACATGTTTAATGGGATATATTTGACCACTCATACTATTACATATGGCACACCTCCAGGTAGACTTGATATGGAAAAATTATCTACTATTACTACACTGGATCCACTGCCTACTACAATTACTCCTCCATCTGGGCACTCCAAATTGAGAAAACTAACTTTTACTCTTTTCTATGCCCTCCTAAGAGAACAATTTGGAAGTCAACCTTTAATCCAAACTTGCGTGCTACTAAAAACTACAACATAGTTGAATATTTGGCTCAAGCACCTTGCATTATGTCAGCTCTTGAATTTCTACAACACTTCCCTAGCCAACGCAGGACACTCTTGGAAGCCATCGAAGTTATAGATCCCGAGTCATCTAAAAATATCATGTTTAACCCGAATAATTTTAAATCATGACTCTCTCACCAACTCTCTTTCCAGATCGATGTCGTTTTCCATAATCAACATATTCATCGCATGATATTGGAAGAGGGGGAACCCACATGTGTCATGTCCTTAGATTGCTGGAAAGGCCTTAAATCAAATTTTCTTAATCAATATCCCACCATGTTACGAGCATTTTATAGAAGAGGTTTCCAACCTAATGGATTATTACAATCTGTTGCGCCTCTTTCGTCACCTTAGTGAGAAAAATAGAGGTGCTTGCAAGCTTAGTTGGGTTTGCTAAGCAAGACAGCTACAAGGAAAAGGGTTAGAAAAAGAAATATAAAACAACAACTAAGAATTAAACTAAGAAATAAAACAACAACTAAATTGATAAACATAGGGACATAAGGACAAAATAAACAATGAGACCCATGCCACCAATGATAAGGCTGATATTATTGAAAGAAAAAATTGAGAAACAAGAGGACTATGAGTCCCTTCTTCCTCCAAGGGAGGGCTCTTGGACCCCCACAAATAAGCTCTTCTTACAACTTTGAAAATGAAAATGAAAATGGTGAAAGAATTCTTTGCTAATCCACTCAAGGGGTGAGATGGATTTCCCAATGCAATGATGCAAGTATACTCTTGGCAAGGATATAAGATTCCTCAAGAGAATAATCCCAGCATAAATTTTCTATGAATTCCTTGAAAAATGAAGTGTATCCATGGCCTTTTTATAGCATTCCTTTGAGGTATTGTCCAACTAGTTTGTAGTATGTAAAGAGGCTAATTAGGGCATTTCTAGGTCTTTGACCAGCCACCCAGTTGAATCCAGTCTAGATTTGAGTGTCAAATCAACTTGGAAGCTGAACCAGAAGTGGGTGGGAGGCTGACCATTCTCATAAATGCGTCATTTCTCAGGTGCATGTCTTTTTGCGACAACAGTCGTGCATCGTGTGCATGTGCGCGAATCTTGCGTTTCTGTTTTGCGCATGTGCGCACACGTCCTGTGTCTTCATAGCACCCTTTAATTTTTGCACTAGTTGTATAGTTTTGACCCCTTGGGAATGCTTTCGTGATATTTTTGGTCCATGGGTGACCTCATAACTATTTGGCGATGTTGAATTCCTGTAACCATTTGCGGACAAAATTTCAGTGATAACACAATCCTTAGCCATTCAATTGGGAGGAAAACCTGTTTCTGTAGATGTTGAAGTAGTCGATGGTCCCCTTGATTATAACTTGTTTCTAGGGAGAAGTTGGTTCTATTCTATGACGATCATTGCTTCAACAGTTTTCTATGCATCTAATTCCCTCATCAAGGTAAAATTGTGACCATTGATCACTTAGATTATTGCACCCCCGATGCTCACACTCAAACGACCAACAACATTCCTTTTCTAGGAGACTCAAAAATCACTTTTGAAAGTATTGGGGTAGGTCTCTTGAAAGACTCTTTTCTCATGGGTACCTTCCCTACACCTCTTCCTCCCACTACGCAACACATCACAATGATTAATATGATTTTGAATATGCCACATCAGTTCTTCAAATCATTTGATCCATGGATTGTGTTGATTCCCTTAGAATTTGATACACTAGGTGACACCATGCCACTTAGTTCTGCATAGGTTGCATACCAGGACATCCATTATGCCTCTCCTTTACTAGAAGACCAACATCTGCTATTGTCTATGAATTATTCATTACCATCCTAGTTAGATTCCATATCCTCTACTTTTGATTACATCCTACAAATTTTTCCATCAAATGAATCTATGATGGAAATGCTTAGTATTGAGGAGGCACCATGGGATGAAAACCACCATCATTCATCCTTTATTTCTAGTTTGGATGACATAGAGACATATATTTCCTCTATATTTCCTAGTGATATCGTCGAATCTCCCCAATCTCCAATACTCACTCAGGATACCATCTCCGAGGGGAATTTGGTAAACATCTCTTCCACTATCATTTTTGACATATCCATTAAAGAAGGTATTGTGGAAAACATACAACTAGGTGCAAAATGTTTAGTTGAAGAAGTTGAAACTTATACCAGCTTGTTCAAAGAATTCCATGACATCTTCTCCTAGAGTTATGAAGAAATGTCAGGGATTGATCCATCGATCTGTGTGCATGAAATCAAAACTTACCAAAGAGTTAAATATGTGAGACAAAAAATTCGCCCGGTCCATCCTAAGAAAACCGTGGTAATCAAGGCAGAAGTAGAAAAACTTTTGAAATCTAGTTTTATTTATCCTAGCCCTTTGACTGAATGGGTTTCCAACATCATCTCGGTCGCCAAGAAACAAGGGAAAATTCATGTTTGTGTCGATTATTAGGATATTAATAAGGCTTGTCCCAAGGAAAATTACCCTACACCCTTTATCATCCAAAGTATCGATAGTTGTGTCGGAAGCATCATTTTCTCTTTTTATGGATGGCTTTTCTTGATATAACCAGATCAAAATTTTACTGGATGATCAACACAAAACAACCTTCATCTTCCCTTGGGGGACTTTTGCTTATCAGAAATTACCTTTTTTCCTTAAAAACGCTAGATCCACTTTCTAGCGGTCCATGTCATATGCATTCCATGAAATCAAACATATTGTTGAACCTTACCTCAATGACTTACCCGCTCACTCATCTTGTCGAAGAGACCACATTGGTCACCTATGAGCCATATTTCTTCGATGTTGGTTTTACAACATACGTTTGAACCCCCATAAATGCATTTTCGTTGTCGAATTAGGGAGACTCAGAATCATATTCTCCAAATACGGGAATAGGGTGGATCCATTAAAAGTCAAATCCATTCTCACTTTACCTCCTCCCAACAACCTCACTCAACTGCAAAGTTTGCGAGGGAAGGAAAACTTTCTTCACCATTTCATTTGCAATTACACCGAAATTACTAAAGGATTCATGAGATTTCTACAAAAAGATGCCCCTTTCATCTAGGATGTAACCTCTTAGCACTCATTTGATGCTCTTAAGCATGCCTTAATGAACACACCTCTTTTGCACCCACCAAATTATGAGGAATATTATATCCTTTATTTGGCTACCTCTACTTCCACTATTGCTATGGTGTTAGTACAAGAGGATGATGATGGTACCGAGCATGTGATTTACTATTTCAGTAAAAGTTTATCAGGTCCCAAAATCCGGTATTCACATGTCGAAAAGCTGACTTTGGCAACAATTATTTTTGTCCAGAGATTTCACCATTACATTTTGTTACGAACTACCACGGTCATCACAGACTCGAACCCCATGTACCACATATTGACTCATCAAGTGCTTGGGGGAAAATATTCGAAATGGATCATCATTCTCCAAGAATTCGATCTCAATTTTTCAAAATCTAAGGCTAAGAAATCATTGGTTTTTGTGGAATTAATTTTCGATCTTCCCCATACTAAAAAGGAAACTGAGCCCATCGATTCCTTTCTTGATGAATCCTTATTCCTTTTTAGTTCATCTGATCCATGGTATGGAGATATTATTCTCTATATCCAAACCCAACGCTTTCATCCTAGCATTTCACATGATGAACAACGTCCCATTAGACACCACACAAAGTGCCACCTTATCATTGGTGACACCTTGTACCACCATGAAATTGATACTATATTATGACGTTGCTTAACCCATGAAGATGCTGAAAATGTTTTAAATGACTGCCACCTTGGAGCTTGTGGTGATCATCTTTCTGGGATGGATACAACCCAAAACATTTTACATGCCAGTTATTTTTGGCCTTCCATATTCAAATATTGCATTGAGGTCGTTAAAAAATTCCCACCCTGTCAGATATTTCAGAGGAAAGAATGTACCGACTCAGCTCGACTTCATCCCATTGTCATCGTCGACCCTTTGCAAAGTGGGGCATTGATTTTATGCAATGTAATCCTACCTCAACCCGGGGGCATGGTTATATCATCATTTCCATCGATTACTTCACTAAATGGGTTGAGGCTATGCCTACATTTCTTAACGATGACCACAGTGCAACACTTTTTGTGTTTAACCACATCATCACTCGACTCGGTGTCCCACAAGCTATTGTAAATGACCATGGATCCCATTTCCAAAACCAGATGATGGGTGAATTACGCACCAAGTTAGGTTTTCACCATGAAAACTCATCCCCCTACTATCCTCAGGAAAATGGACAAGTTGAAGCCATAAAAAAAGTCCTTAATACCATACTTCAATGCATGGTGGGAGAGAACAAAACCTCTTAGCACTTGGATATATTATCCACACTTTGGGCTTATCAAACTTCAGTTAAAAAAAAAATGGATTTACACCCTTCCAATTGGTATATGAGATACAAGCGGTGTGAGATTCATTCGTTGAAACTCGCCGTAGAACTCTTACCCCACACTTCTGCTGAAGAGAAATGATTCTTATATCTGACCAATTTGGATGAAACCTGTCGCGATGATGCTCTCATCAACTAGACGTATAAAAAATGCATGAAAAATCAATATGTTAAGTCCATCCAACCTCWCACTTTCACAGAAGGAGATCTAGTCCTAGTCTATGATCAAAATCATGAAAAACTAGGGGAAGGAAATTTAGAACCCATGTGGCATGGGCCATACATCAYAAAACATGTGTTACACAAAGGMTCCTATGAGTTAGTATACTATGATGGAATATMTCTCGGTGAGCCCYGAAATGGGATTTACCTCAAAAWGTACTATGCATAGAATATCTCACATGTGTGCTTTGTACATTACTGTACTATATACATTTGACTTGGTGTGTATTTTATTTTGCGTGCACGAGTTTTGTTTCAGCTGCTTATAATTTTCTTTGTGATTGAATGCACATATGACATCATCCTTTCCCATCTATTTTGGGTTTGCGGATGGCACTATTCAACATACCCAGAACATCACTTTTGTAGCCTAGGCCATCTACCACTCTGGCGAGTTAGTGAGTTCAGGAGGGATTTGTCTCGAATATGAAACCAATAACATTGTAGAGTATCACACCATCATCAGACTCTTAACTGAGGCTTCCTCTCTAGGTATATCTCAATTTATTATCAACCTTGACTCCCAACTTGTGGTATGTCAACTAAATCATGAGTACTTCATTCACAACTCAACTTTACTAAGTCTCCATCTGAGGGTTCATCGTCTCAAAAGAGATTTTGAATTTCTTGAGTACATACACATATCGAGAGAACTCAACACGATTGTAGATTTGTTAGCAAATTACATGTTGGATTGGTATATTGTGCATACATAAACATTTGAAACATAAATCATATGTATAAAACATCACATAAAATAAAAATGCAACATAGGTAGCCACCAAAAAACTCGTTTATATATATAGGCATGATAGATTTTTTTTTTTTTCAAATACATCATACAAAAGTACAAAATGAGTAAAAAAATGGGCCTTCATGTCCATAGTACCATCATAAAGACTATAGAATTACTAAGGAATCTAATCGTCCTCATGTATCACATTGTGCTCAACATAGCACACAACCACTTGTGTCACCCATCATAACAAATGATTGAGGCCTTCAGAGACCCCAATTGTATGTCGTTGAAGGTGTAGAGGCACATCTAGCCTTCTCAAGGGGGGAACACACATCGTCAAGCCCTGAAGGTTCCTCTCCACCTCCTGTAGTCCTCCCACTACGAAGTCATGCTTAACTACCACCTGTGCATCCCCATGATGCCCCAATGATGGCATCTCTATCGGACGTGACACACCTCTTTTTGCATGATGAAAACGAAATGGTTTAGATCCCTCATTGTACAACCAAAAACACACAAAAAACAAAACCAGAATATATGTTGCAAGGTTATGATTTTTCATACCTGATGCGTCCCATTGGATACCTTGGGGAAATACCAAGTCTCCACTGCCTCTGAAATCTACCACAGCATAAGGGAAGTCCTCAATCACCACCATCTTCCTCCTCCACCATGCAAATAATTCTATAGTGAATCTAAAATCCGAGGGCTTGTTCCCCAAACTGGGGTAAATACTGGTCCACCTATCCATGCAAGGCTCGGTCACAGAGTGTGATATCATTGCAACCTGTGGTTGCATCTGGGAAATCCTCTCTAGGAAAAATGAAACCAAGAAATAACCATATCTGAACTGTTTTTTCTTTCCATTTCTGCATTTGGATATCTTCTCTTTAACATTCCTCAGGAACCCTGCACTCCAGTTGAATAACCTTGGCTCCAAACAATGAATGGAATAATAAATTTGGGATTTAGAAGAGAGATGGGCACTAGTGCTCCCAACAAACTTGGTGATAACAAATAGGACAGATTGAATTGATAGGTCTCTCACATCTTTTATAATGATCCTTCCTCCTACCAACTATGACCCTGGTATGTAGTATTCGACAACATATGCCATGGTCAGTCGCGAGGTAGCCCAGTGTCTGCAAAAACATATGCGATCCCCTCTCCTCAAGAGCCCCATAAAAAATTATACATCATCCATTTCAATATCAAGCATATGTGCCCTATTCATAATGCTTTCTCACCGTCATCTCATAGACCGATCAAGTACTCTAGCAATAACACTTCTTTCCTCATGTTCTGAAGTTTGAAGTACTTGAGCACGACACAATTGCATAAGTCCACCCTCGCTTGAGGGTCTTGAAGAGTAGTGATGTCATAAATATCATGCTCATTTTATTTCCTCTCAATCATGGTTGGATATGGATGAAACCTACAAATATAACAATTAATCATCATTAGCTAAACCCTCAATGAAAGAAATTGCCTCTTTTTAGCCTAAAAATCAATTTTTTTTTTAGTTATGTGCCTATCACTCCCTCAAAGAAGGAAATAGAGCACTAGCGTGCCCTCAATGTGAACACTAGGGCGTTGAAATAAACGATTGACTCTCCCCTCAATGCCTCAAGGGAGAGTCGATCCAGTTCGGAGCTATAGGGATTCCAAAGGAGCCTAGAACACCTAAACTAAAGGCTGAAATGAAATAAAAAGGAATGAAAAAGGATGAGGAGAAGGAAACAACCAAACTTGTCTGGACAGTTTTGAAAATGGTCATCCACAACCCCCACAATCAATGCTCGAAAAATTCTCCAAAAGAGGAAAAAAACTCAAAGACCAAAGGAGAATAGTAAAAACAAAGGTAAAAATTAATTTTTGGCCTAGTTTGATATTTGATATTATAAATTCTATTTTTGGGTTTCTTATAATTTTTCAAGAAATTACTAATGTCTTGTGCCCATAACAACTTGATTTTACAAGATTTTGAGTAGAGTTTTTTTCGATGACCTTGTAACACCAATGAACTTAGTCTTTGTTCTATCTCATGCTCACAAATACATGAGAATGTAACCGATTATACTATTATCACTTTTTCATAATCATAAAGGTTATACAAAAAAGGAACCGCTTGGAGTCTCTTTTAATCTCTTTTCAGACTCTCTAAACATGAAAATATTTTCGAGTGATCTTGCTTCTATTCACACTCGTTAAAAGGTTCAAAAGGGCGTCATTCGAGTAAACAATTATCTCTTTTTTGGACCTCGGAGACTAAAATCACGAAAAAGGACCCTTGAGTCTCCTTTAAGTTCTTTTTAGACTCTCTAAATACTAAAAACCGCCGAGTTTTCCTTCTCTGGACATGTTAAAATACACATTGAAGGGCCCATATGGGGATGGACCCTTACTTCTTCCAGTTCGTTAAACAAAGGAAGAGGAAATTACCGAAGGTGAGTTATATCTAGCATGTGTTATCCTCCTCGAGCTCGTTAAATTAAAAAGAGGTACTCATCTATCTGGATGGGGGGGATTTTTTAAGGAAGTGGGTCAAGTTTCTTGAAAACTTTTGTAAATAGCTTTTGCAGTCGCCCTTGAACACGACACTTGCAAGAAAAATTTAGGCGATAAATCTCTCCCATGGGCTAATTTTCCATGTTTTTTCCCCAAAAAAGATTCGCCATTCTAAATATTATTCTCCCAAATTCTATAGGAAAAAATTATTTTACCTTAAAAATCGCCAAAATTTTATAAAAACCATATAAAATCCTTAGAAATTTGAATATTTTAACAAAAATATCTCCAAACATCTATAGTTGAGATATAAAGGACTAGTAATATTCACCAAGGTTTCTACATTTCAAAACAAATTTTCATCCTTAAAATTATCCTTGGGCACTTGTTTTAACCTTCACACTAAACACTTGGATAATCCGCTAAACCTCTACACTAAACCAATCCTATGAGTCTTTCCACTCCTTTGAACTATCCAAAAAATGCCTCAACACTCACTCCATTATATTTTGGTCCACTCTGCATTTATGTTTCCAAGTCTCATGTCGTGCCTTATTGTTCAAGGGAAGTATCTGCCTCGAGAGTCAACCATCTACAAAATCACCGGTTTCCATACCCATTGTTATCACTGGAATTTCATCCGCAAATGGTTACATGAATCCAACATCTTCAAACACCCATTAGTTCATCCATGGCCCAGAAAATGCATTTCCAAAGGGCACAAAACTATACAAGTAGTTAAAAAATCATCACGTGCTAAAGATACAAAGGCAGCACACGCATGTGCGACAGTCGAATAACGACGGAAAATCACATATGCACCCGATGCGTGACTGTGGATGCAAAAAGCCACGCACACCTCAGAACGTCACATTTTTTTATTTTGGTCGACCTTCCACCCACTTCTGGTTCATCTCCCAAGTTGATTTGACACCCAAATCCGAGTTGAATCCGAGTGGGGGGCTGGTCAAAGACCTAAGGGTTCCCTAAAGAGCCCCTAGTTCACAAAGATTGGTTGAATAATGCCTCAAAGCATTGCTATAAAAAGAGGCCATGGGTGCACTATATTTTCAAGGAATTCATTTGTATTGTTATGATGTCTATATTCTCTTGGAGGATCCTCTTTCCTCATCAAGAGCATACAAGCACCATTTCATTTGGCCATTCACATCACCTCTTGAGTGAATGAGCTTTGGATTTCTTCACCACTTCCTTCTAGATTTCTACTTGTAAGAAGAGATCAATCATTAGGGGTTCAAGAGCCCTCCCTTGGAGGAAGAGGGGACTCATAAGTCTCCCTTTCTCTTTAGTGTTTTCCCACTAATACAACTTATCCATTGGTAGCATGAATGTTGTTTATTTATTTTTTATTTCCCTTATGCACTCTAGTTTAGTTTTTTTTATTGTTATTAGCTTAGTTCTTTGTTTATTTATTATGCTTGATGTTTCTAACTCTTGCATTCACTGTTGTATTGTCCAGCTAACCCAACTGGACTTGTAAGAATCCTTATTTTGCTCATTTAGGTGATGAAAGGGATGCAACAGATTGACGACTCCACTGGGGATAGGTATCAATTTCCTCCCCATTTGGGTTGTTTGAGCACTTCATTTTGGTTTATTTAACTTGCAGGAACCATAACCGGCCCATGCTTTCCTACAAAAAGCTAAATTCAGAGTTGAGATGAGATAATTTCATCCAAAATTTCCTTCATGGCCATGTAACAGAAAGTGCATGGGTTTTTTAATCCACAGGCGCGTCTTCCAAGCACGTGTGCCAAACCTAGCGTGTTTCTCAGTGCATTTTGTGCACTGCACCAAAAAGTCATTTTTAATTTGTGCATTGGCGCCCAATGCGCCTCTTTCTACTCTGCGACCTGCGCATCTATCTAGAAAATAATACATTGTAAGGGTTTTTGTGATCTGTTGGAGGCCCATAGCCTTCTTAAGTTTGATTCTATGCAGATTGTAATATGCACCACACTTAGATTCCCTCTCCACATGAAGGGTTAGTCAAAACATAGGCACTTAGGAGGTTAAAATCCATATTTATCCTCTTTTTTCTTTCATTTTGCCACATGGATGGCTTGCTTCGATTAAAGATAAGTTGAAATCATTATATATCACAAATACTTGCATTGGGACCAAAAAATGAACGTCAATCTTTGAGTATGCTCTTCTCTCATGCCATAAAGAAATCTTGAGAATCAGAAAAATGATTGAGGGAACATTTCATCTCCTTGAAAGACAAAATCTTTAGGAGAGGACAACATCCCCCTCAGGACTCCTCTTAGTTTCTTTTCAAAAACATCTTAAAATTGTAACGGGCCCATACATGCCCACATGCTACAAAGAATATGATAGTTTTGAATTTACTTTCTTAGATTAATTACTAGGGTAGTTTAAAGGTTTTATAATGGGCCCATACATGCCCACATGTCCACAATCTAGGATAGTTGTTGAAGCTTTCTTAGATTAAATCACACTAGGGAGTTAAAATATTGGTAAGGACCCATATGTCCACATGCTAGTTCTCCAGGGACTTTATAATTTCGCAAGGTTGTACCAATGGAATTTAGTAAATTAGGTAATCAAGACTTGTAAGGACCACACAAAGTCCACATGCAGTAAGGTGACACCTAACTTATTAAAAATTTGGCACACTTTCACTTGTTCACACACAAAGTTACTACTCACTCACATAGCTTCATCTAGAAAATCATGGATGTTGAAGTAAGTTTCCTCCAAAAGGATTTTGAAACGCCCCACCCCTTTTCTTGATGAAACTATCCACTCCCACTTAATTTCAATGAGATTGGTTCACACCCCCAATCTCTCAAATAACCACATCTAAATTTTTTCTAAAAACTTACTATGTTTTCCTCCACAGGAGGTGCCAAAATAAAGTTTTAGTCTAGGTAAAATCTCGGGGATAGGCATCCAAATAACTCCCCATTATCTGGTTCTCACATCTTCAAACAATAGAAGTTGTCAAATAGGGAACTTTAAATCCTCCAAGTCAAGTGTTCCTAACACCATAAGGTAGGGAGATACCTGTAAAGGGTTGAAGGCTGAGGTCCAGTTGTTATGTGCATCCCCCCTTGAGGCACCCACCTATTGGACGGGATCCAGCCCGTGACCCATTTATTAAGCCAAAAATATAAATGCCGCACTTTGACCGAGGTACCTAGTGACCAAATTTTAGGATATCTACCTAGGTGGCAATTGTGGGCTACAATTGCACCTTGATCAGATTTTGTGTGGCTGTTGGGAAATATTGCCAGCTCTTTCGGGATATGCACCCTCTACCCCTCATTATAACTGATTACTTCATCCTTCACTAGTTTCTCTTCTGGTGGCTTCGTACCCCATTGTCGAGTGCTACTGGAAGGTCCAGTGCTATTTGAGAGGAAGTACGTTACATCTTTTAGGACGTGAGCATTTTTTTTCTTTGTTCTCCCATGCAGACAAAATCTAGCTACCCACATGTATGCTTCTTTATCAATTGATTTATGTATGATGCTCTTGTAATTACATGTGATTGTGAGATATATTTTTAAGGTCCAAAAAATCATAACAAAGACTCTTGTTTATTTATTTCTCTCATCACCATTTTCACACATCCACTTTTCTATTCGGACATCATAGGGGACCCACAAAATCCCCATCATTCCAGATGCTTGCTAAATCTCCCTCCCATTCTAGGGGGAGTTCCTAGTCTTGCCAACTCATCGAATCCACCTTCTTACACTCCTGTGAGTGCTACCATCTTGGGATTTTCTTTTCTTGGTTCCACTTTACTTGGTTCCACTTCCCAAGGTCAACCATCCACCCACTTTCCTTTACAAGGAAGTCGTGGGAACAATTTTTCCCCAGGAGGAAGTACAACCCCACCTAGCCCCCCTCAAGGGTCAGGTACCCAAAACACTCACACCAGGGGTGGAGCTAATCCTCCACCACCTCAGATTCCATACTTGTCTTCCCTTAACATACCGGATCTGACTAATCTCACCAATGATCCTATATTGCACGACCCCACATGACCTACAATGCCTACCAAACTACCTTCAGACATTCCCAAGTTTGAAGGAAAAGCGGGAGATGACTCGACCAACCTTATTATGACCTTCCACTTATGGTTCTCTTCAAACAACATCATGGATGACTTTGTTTGATTGAGTTTATTCCAACACACGCTCATTGGCCCATCAACCAAGTGGTATGTAGAAGAAAAATATGGGTCCCATGTGACCTTTGAATCTTTGGCCAAAGCATTTTTGACCTTCTTTCAACTACCAATTCGTCATGACAATAGTCTCGAGCTACTCTTAGATTTTAAACAAACCTCTGCTACACACATCATTGACCACATTCACGAATGGCGTTGGTGACGTATTCTATGCAAAGCAGAAGCCACCAAGAAACAATGCCTCAATTGGTTTCTCAAATCACTTGTTTCCCTCCTTGCCAAGGATGTGGCTGCCACCTTCCCCCAATATGAAGAAGAAGCCATTGTGATGCATCCCTCCCAACCCACAGGTCAGAAGTCCACATACACAGGATCGCTCTATTCCTTTGGCCCGAAGAACTTTCTCGAACTAGCTCTTCTATTTCCCTTTTGGGAAATCTGCACCCACAAAAAACCTTGACGAATCTCCCTTCGCACTTCGGGAGGTCGGACTTCATGAGTCTTGTGGTCAAGCAGCTATGCCTTCAGACCTCCGAACACCGATATGTTGAGTTCTGATAAACGCTGGAACGCTAAGGTTCCGCCTCCACAAAAAATCAACGGTTCTGGATCTTTCCCTTGATCCAACGATCAATGCTATTTCGCACATTGGGAGCTAGATATACAAGAGCTCTATGTCTCTTCTACCTTCTGGTCCTGAAATACCAAAAGACTTGCGTGCCTGCTCTAGGTCCCACAACCCTTGTCGGGAACCTCCACATTCTTCCATACGTCTCTTCACCAACTCTCTAGCTGACGTGGACTTCTGCCACTTGTCACCTCCTCGCGATCTTCTAGCTTGTGTAATTTTTCTATTTTGGGTATCAGGGGTCCTAGACTCGCGATCCCAACCTTATGTCACTGTGAACCCCAAATTCCCGAACCCCGAATTTCTCTCTTTCGCATTTCGGGGATTTGATCCTCCAACCTCTTGGCTCACCCTTGTTCATTCAAACCTTGAAATGACAAATTGCTCGGACCCCACCACGTGTCCAAGTACTGGCCCTACTATGAAATCTTTTGCTATGTCGGGGTTTCAGATTTCACAATTTCGCGAATCCAAGTGTCAAAGCTTCGGTCCTTCCACCCACTAAACCCCAAAATGGAATTTTGCGAGTAGATACAATGGTCCTCGTTTGCGTGAATCTACGACCCTCTCTCTCTCTTGAGATTCTGCTTGCAGAAATGACCACTGTAACCTCCTTGATCCTCTGCGAAATCTGACAGCTCGAGGGACTTCACAAATTCTCTATGGAGAATCTCAACTGCCTGCTTCCCCCTTTAAGAACTTCTGCACTCTTAAACAAAGTGTTTTTCCATGGAACTTAACCACCTGCAACACAAAATTATGATGCCTCCTTTCAACGCCTCAAGGCACCAACCTTCTGTGCTTTTCTTCGATGACTGTGAAGACTCTATCCCTCCTGAGCTTTCCCCAACTCTGAGTCTTAAAGAAGACTCCCGCATGCACTCCTTGCGGAGAATCCTTCAATTACGTCAAAGAATTTGAAGTCCTTTGACTCTGTGCAATCCCTGTAGTAGTAGTCCTTCAACAATTTCTCAGGTTCGCAAACTCTGAGACTTTACTTGGCCTGCGCACCCCTTTGCATG
Source organism: Picea sitchensis (assembly GCA_010110895.2). Taxonomy (NCBI): domain Eukaryota; kingdom Viridiplantae; phylum Streptophyta; class Pinopsida; order Pinales; family Pinaceae; genus Picea; species Picea sitchensis. The sequence continues at coordinate 51,959 of SNQJ01S0028546.1, read as the reverse complement.
GCTCCTGTGCCTAACTCGCACTTCTACGGAAATGAGAACAACGTTAACCCTCCTGAGCTTTCAGAGATAAAACTCTGAACCCTTGTCAACGCACTTCTTGTGGAAAACTTCATTGCATTCCTTATAGGAACTCTTGCTCAGATAGAGAAACAATTGAAACTCATTCCTTACTCTCTCTTAGATTTCAGACATTTAACCATAAATCATACACACATAGAATAAACAGTAAATGCATTACAGAAAGAGTAAAACATTCATGAGCATAACATTCAACATCGCGTACGTAGAGAATATCACAACACCATGAATCTGAATCAAAGTTTTTTCTATTAATCCAGAACTTCTATACATGGAATTCTTCTACACAGCTCTCTGCTTCTTCTCTTCTCTACTCTATGCTCTCATCTTCACAATAATAATACAACTATACAATGAGGGTGTCTATATCTCGTTTCCCTCTTATGCTCTAAACTGTTTAATCTAAGAATTAAATTCTATCTACCTACATTCATTACACATAAAGGCTCCTATCTACTATGGATGAGAGTGGATTGCTCGAGGTCCTTTTACAATAATACAAGAATGCCTCCACTTAATGACTTCATTAATATTTCAAAACATTTTCAAAAAATGTGCTCGGTACTTTTCCAGCTGTCTCTTATCTCCGTGTTGGCTCGCTGCTGGCTATGCTTGCACGCCCTTGCGATGCTCCTGCATCATACTCCCTCACTTGAAAATTTTCATGGGCTCCTGTCCATGAGCTCGCGCACGGTCTGTCCATGCTTCTGTATTTCATCTTCGTTCTCCCAGCTGGCATCTTCAACTGGATGGCCCTTCCACTTGACCAAGTATTCAAAGTATTGCTTTCGCCTAGTCTTCTTACCAACTCTTTTGTCCAGTATGCGCTCCATCTGTGGCTTTTCTTCAACTGGCATTTGTTTTGTCCACTGAACCTCTGGCTATTCATTTCCTGATTCTGCTTCCTCAGCTTTATAAGGGTACAAATTTGAGATGTTGAATATTAGAGAAATTCCGGTCCCATCGGGTAATTCAATCTTATATGCATTTGCCCCAAATTTCTTCAAGACTTTACATGGGTCGATTTTCTTCATCTTCAGTTTATTATATGTTCCTCTCGGGAACCTTTCCTTTCTCAAATGTGCAAGGATCAAATCGCCAACTTCAAATTGAAGTTCTCTCCTATGTTGATCTGGTCTCAACTTATATTCTTGGCTTGAATGTTGCAATCGCTCCTTCACCTGGCTGTGAAGCTCCTTCATCGCCTCTGCGAAGTCTTCTGTACTAGAACTCCTAGTCGCAGTCTGTTCTGAATCCCTCAGCTCAGAAACTCCTCTCGTCTATATGCCATAGACAATCTGAAACAGACTCTGCCCTGTGCTCCTATTAAGAAATTCGTTATAAGAAAACTCTGCCTGTGGTAATATGTTGTCCCACTGACTATGGTGTTCTATCACCAAGCTCCTCAACAAGTCTCCTAGACTCATGTTCATGACTTCTATCTGTCCATCCGTCTGAGGATGATAAGTTGAACTAAACGACAAGTTTTTTCCCAGCTTCTTCCATAAGGTTCTACAGAATTGTCCTACGAACTTAGTGTCTCAATCTGAAACTATGCTCTTTGGCAAGCCATGAAGTCGAATGACTTCTTTGAAAAACAGCTTCGCAATGTGAGTTGCATCACTGGTTTTATGACATGGAATGAAATGTGCCATTTTGGAAAATATATCCACCACCACAAAGATTGAGTCAAACCCTCTTTGTGTTCTTGGCAACCCCAATATGAATTCCATGCTGACTGCATCCCACGACCTCTCAAGTATGGGCAATGGTTGATAAAAACCTGCATTTTGCCTCTTTCCTTTTGAATGTTGACAAATTCTACATCTGTCCACGAATCTTTTGACGTCTGATCACATTCCTGGCCAAAAATATGACTCATTCAACTTTGCAAATGTCTTTTCATCACCGAAATGTCTGACCAATCCTCCACTATGTTTCTCCTTTATCAAATTCTCCCTCATGGAGCATTTTGCAATACAAAGTTGATTACCTTTAAACAGTAATCCTTCCTGGATCATGTGTTCTGCCCATTGGCTTCTATCCCTGAGAATTAGATTCTCAGCTGCTTCATACGCCTCTTTAAAATCTATATCATCTCTGTACATGTCCCTGAGATCATTAAAACCCAATGTTTTGATTTTGAACTCCTGCAATAGCAAACATTTCCTGCTCAAAGCATCAACAACTTTGTTAGCAGTTCCAGAAATATGTTTAATCACAAAAGTGAAAATTTTCATATATTCAACCCATTTTACAGGTCTTTGATTCAACTTCTCATATTGAGCCACAAATTTCAATGCATGATTATCACTATACAAGACAAACTCCTTAGGAATTAAGTAATGTCTCCATTTTTTCAATGCCTGAATGATAACATAAAACTCCTTGTCATACATGAAGTATTTTATCTTGGCTTCATTCAACTTCTCACTGAAATATGTTATCAGCCTATCTTCTTGACTCAAGACAACCCCTATTGCAAATCCACTTGCATCGCATTTCACTTGAAATGTCTTTTGGAAATCAGGCAACACCAGAATTGGTTGTTCCGTAATTTTCCTCTTCAGCAATTTAAAACTCTTCTCCACCTCTTCTATCCAGTGAAAAGATTTATGTCTCTTCTTCACTGTGTCCATCATTGGTGCACTAATTCCACTGAAATTCCTGATGAAATTCCAGTAGAAACTAGCTAATCCATGAAAACTTCTCACCTCAAAGATATTTTTTGGTGACGACCAATTCTTAGTTACCTCCACCTTATCCAGATCCATCCTCAACTTATCTGCAGAAATAACAAAACCTAAATAAATGAGCTTTGTCTTCATGAATGAGGACTTCTTCATATTTATCAGCAACTTCTCTTGCTGTAACCTCTTCATCACTGTAGCCAAATGTTTCAGATGCTTTGCCTTTGTTTTACTGAAAATCAGTATGTCATCAAGGTACACAATAACAAATTTTCCGATGAAATCCTTCAGGACTTCATTCATCAATCTCATGAAAGTAATCAACGTGTTTGTTAAACCAAACGGCATGACAAGCCATTCGTACAACCCTTCATTAGTTTTGAATGTTGTCTTCCATTCGTCACCTTCCCTCATGCGGATCTGATGATAACCACTTTTTAAATCGATTTTTGAATTTTTTTGGCTCCACTCAAACAATCCATCAAATCATCCATCCTTGGCAATGGAAATCTATACCTGATGGTTATTTTGTTGATTTCCCTCGAGTTAGTACACATTCTCCAACCTTCGTCTTTCTTCGTACTGAGCACTGTCGGAACAACACATGGACTCAAGCTTTCTCTGACCAAACCTTTGTCCAACAATTCCTGGACTTGTCTTTTGACCTCTTCATTCTCCTACGACATTAATCTGTACACTTCTTTGTTTGGCAAACTAGCTCCAGGTATGAGATCAATTTCATGGCTTATACTTCTAATCGGTGGCAACGAACGAGGTAGTTTGCCCAATACTATGTCAACAAACTCTTCCAGCAGTTCCTATACCTCTTCTGGTAAATCATCTACCCTTATGCTGGTTAAAACAATATTTGGCTTCCTGACCACAATGAATTGCGGTTCCTCCTTCTTAACCTCTGTAAGAAGTTCCTTCCCACTCATGAGAAGTACAGTGTTGCTTACCTCCGATTTTATTTCTTTATCTTTGATCGACAACTACATGTGAGTTCTCCCATTCTTCTCTAGGGTGTATGTGTTCATTCTCCTATCATGAATCACATTCCTGTCATATTGCCACGGTCTACCCAAAAATAGATGACAAACATCCATAGGAATAACATCACAGAGTATTTCATCTTTATACCCTCCTATTTTAAACTCAACTAAACATTGTTTAGTGACATTTACCTGATGTCCTTTTTGAAACCACAAAACTCTGTATGGGTTTGGATGATCGATCGTCTCCAACTCCAACTTTTCTACCATCTCTATTGAAACGAGATTATTCGTGCTACCACTATCTACAATAACTTTACATTTCCAGTCTTTGGTTTTGCATGCAGTCCGAAAAAGTTTGTCTCTTTGGACTGAACTCTCCACCTCCTTCTCTAGTGTTAAGAGAACTTTTCACATCATCAACGATATTCCACCTTCAACATCCCCTGCCTCAACATTTCGCCTTTGTGCTTCGGCAATGTGAGTCTCTCCTTCCTCTTTCTTCTTGTCTAGACATTCATAAGACTTGTGTCCGACCTTTCCATACGTGAAGCATTTTATCACTCCACCTCTTCCTCTTCCTCTACCTCTAGTATGAGGAAAAATGTTGTTATCAGCATACTCTCCTCTCTGATCAGCATACTACCTTCTCTGTCCAGCATATTTCCCTTTCTGTGAGCTTCCACCTCTCTCAATTTGAGGTTGAGGTTTCTTCCAGTCTTCCTTAGGCTTCTGATTTCTATATTGGATGACTGATTTTCCCCTGGATTGACTTCTGCCTCAGCCTCTTTGACCTTGTTTTCGGCTCATCTTCTCTTCCGCCTTTAGAGCCATTTGATAAGCATCTTCCACCATTCGGATGGTCATCATGCTCATCTCATCTTGAATTTCGTATCTCAGGCCATTCATATACCTGGAAACCTTTTCATCATTACTTTCATGATGACCTGCTCCGATGTTCATCCTGTAGAACTCTTCAGTGTACTCCTTCACTGACATCAACTTCTGTCTCAAATTTTGCATCCTTCGAAATAGAGTAATCTAGTAATCTATGGGAATGAATTTTGCTTTCATCTTTGCAATCATCCTATCCCAACTCTTGATTTTTTGCTTACCTTGGCAGCGTCTGTCAGCTTGTAGTTCCTTTAAGTCTCATGATAGCATGTTTGACCTTCTTGCCTTCTTCGACATCTTCATAGTCAAAATATGTGTCCAGAGCTCTAATCCAGTCTAGAAGCTCTTCAAAATCCAAGTTTCCCTCATAAACTGGAATGTCCATTTTGGCTCTTGCACTCATTCTTGCAACAGCTCTAATCAAGCATTCATGTGCTGCATCTTCTGTTGTGACTTCTTCTTCTTCATGTCCAGCTTCATCTTCTCTTTCGGACTCATTGACATCTCAAATATCAGTTGTGCGCCTTTGTTTTATTTCCACATCCACGAGTCTGGCACGAATGTCATGTAGATATCTTTCCACTTTTGGATTCTGCACTTGCCTACCTCTTTCTCTTGACACCTCCCTATCCTCTGGCGGATTGGGTGTTTGTTTGTCCCTTCTCCTCGGTGGCATGGCTGAAATTATTTCTTGTTTTTCCTACCTGAAATATACAAACAAGAATCAGGCTCTGATACCACACCTGATGCAGCCCTCCCAACCCGCAAGTCGGAAGTCCACGCACACAGGATCGCTCTATTCCTCTGGCCCGAAGAACTTTCTCGAACTGGCTCTTCTATTTCCCTTTCAAGAAATCTGCACCCACAGAAAACCTCGACGAATCTCCCTTCGCACTTCGAGAGGTCGGACTCCGTGACTTCGCAAGTCTTGTCTTCAAGTGGCTGTGACTTCAGACCTCCGAACACCGATATGTCGAGTTCCGATAAACGCTGGAACGCTAAGGTTCCACCTCCACAAGAAATCAACGGTTCTGGAGCTTTCCCTTGATCCAACAATCAACACTATTTCACACACCGGGAGCTCGATATACAAGATCTCTATGTCTCTTCTACCTTCTGGTCCCGAAATCTTGAAATACTTGCATGCCTGCTCCAGGTCCCACAACCCTTGTTGGGAACCTCCACATTCTTCCATGCGTATCTTCACCAACTCTCCAGTTGACGTGGACTTCTGCCACCTTTCTCCTCCTCGCAATCTGCTAGCCCATGTAATTTCATTATTTCAGGTATCGGGGGTCCTAAACTCGCGATCCCAACCTTATGTCACCGTGAACCCCGAATTCCCGAACCCCGAAGTTCTGTCTTTCGTGTTTTAGGGATTTGATCCACCAACCTCTTGGCTTACCCTTGTTCATTCAAACCCCGAAATGTCGAATTGCTCGAACCCCGTCACGTGTCCAAGTACTGGCCCTATAATGAAATCTTCCGCTGTGTCAGGGTTTTGAATTTCACAATTTCGTGAATCCAAGCATCGAAGCTTCGGTCCTTCCACCCACAAAACCCTAAAATGGAATTTCGCGAGTAGATCCAACGGTCCTCGTTGGTGTGAATCTATGACCCTCTCTCTCTTGAGCTTCCGCTTGTAGAAACAAACACCGTAACCTCCTTGCTCCTCTGTGAAATCTGACAGCTCGCGGGACTTCACAAATTCTCTATGGAGAATCTCGACCATCTGCTTCCCCCTTTAAGAACTTCTTCACTCTTAAACAAAGTGTTTTTCATGGAACTTAACTGCTTGCAACACAAACTTGCAACACCTCCTTTTAACGCCTCAAGGTACCAACCTTCTGTGCTTTTCTTCAATGATTGTGAAGACTCTATCCCTCCTAATCTTTCCCCAACTCCGAGTCTTAAAGAAGACTCCCACACGCACTCCTTGTGGTGAATCCTTCAATTACGTCAAAGAATTTGAAGTCCTTCGACTCTGCGCACTCCCTGCAGCAGTAGTCCTTCAACAATTTCTCAGGTTCGCAAACTCTGAGACTTTACTCGGCCTGCGCACCCCTTTGCACAACTCCTGTGCCTAACTCGCACTTCTACGGAAATGAGAACAATGTTAACCCTCCTGAGCTTTCAGAGATAAAACTCTGAATCCTTGTCAACGTACTCCTTACAGACAACTTCACTGCATTCCTTGCAGGAACTCTTGCTCAGATAGAGAAGCAATTGAAACTCATTCCTTACTCTCTCTCAGATTTCAAACATTTAACCAGAAATCATACACACATAGCATAAATAGTAAATGCATGACAAAAATAGTAAAACATTCATGAGCATAACATTCAACATCGCGTACGTAGAGAATATCACAACACCATGAATCTGAATCAAAGCTTTTTCTATTAATCCAAAACTTCTATACATGAAATTCTTCTACATAGCTCTCTGCTTCTTCTCTTCTCTGCTCTATGCTCTCATCTTCACAATAATAATACAACTATACAATGAGGGTGTCTATATCCCATTTCCCTCTTGCGCTCTAAACTGTCTAATCTAAGCATTAAATTCTATCTACCTACATTCATTACACATAAAGGCTCCTATCTACTATGGATGAGAGCAGATCGCTCGAGGTCCTTTTAAAATAATACAAGAATGCCTCCACTTAATGACTTCATTAATATTTCAAAATATTTTCGAAAAATGTGCTCGGTACTTTTCCAGTTGTCTCTTATCTCTGCGTTGGCTCGCTGCTGGCTATGCTTGCACACCCTTGCGATGCTCCTGCATCACATAGACAAGGCTCAACAATTCGAACTCATTTATTCACAGTCAGGATACCTATATACAGTACTACCTGATACCTCAAGACCCGTGCCATTTGGCCAGGACAAAACTGGGATGTCTCACTCAGCGGATGGATTGATTGGTACCACTCCACACCATAATTCACACCTCCAACAACCACCTATGTATGGAACACCTCAATATCTGTCGGCATATGGAGGACCTCCTTATTCTCCTTGTCCCCCTTATCAACAACCATACCCTGTTTCCCTTCCTCCACCCATCAGTGGACCACCACCGACACCCACAATGCGTCCAATGATCCAACCAAGTTCTGGTACCCCCTCTACCTCAGCTTACACCCTAAGAACTAGTGAAAGTGCTATGCCTATCTATCTACCCTATGGACCATTGCCACCAAATAATCCGTACTTCCCATTTATTGCCCCTCCACAACCCATGGCTCCACCACAAGGACACCCGCATGTTGGGGTTAACTTCGTTCATCCTTCTCCCATTCAACAATATCAAAATTTTGAACAGCTGAATATGATAAATCCAACCCATCAGTCGAACAATACCAAAAATAAAGGAAAAATCAAAACAATAATAATCCAAGACTAGGAGGGAACCAAAACCACCCCCAACAGAACCAACCTGCCAAGGGAAACCATAATCAAGGGAACCAAAACCCCCAAGGGGGAAATAACAACAAACTCCAAGGAAAGAACAACAAAAATGTTCAGACAAACTCACCATTTCCCTCAAATTGCTGACTTTAAATGGATGAAATTATCCAGAAATGGACCACGTCCCCTAGCACCACCTGCCCCCCAACAGGCCCCACAACAATATGTACAACAACCACCCCCTTCCGTACTACAAAACCCCATTCCACACTAAGGGGTTATGAACACCCAATAGGAGATGAATCCGGCCCCACCACAGATGGGACAATATCTAAACCTAGGCACTCCTACAAATCGCACTATCCTCCTCACTAGTGAGGAAGAAGTCCTTCTACAAATGTGCAGTCATCAATACAATGCACCCCCTGACTCCTCTCCCACTACCTCATAAGCATCCCCAGTCACAACTAGACCACCTTTGATGATTCCTTGCCCTAATATTGACCCACCCATTCATATTCCTCGCATCCCATTACGACAGAATGTCAACAACCCTCAGGCTAGGGCGACACACAATTACAGTCTGGTCGATGACTTGGCCCAATCTCCTACTTCCATCTGAGTTTTAAAATTCCTTCAAACCTTCCCTACTCAATAGAAGTCATTACTTTCTTCCCTGGGGGCAGTCGACCCTGCTGATACTCGCCTCATCACCTTTGATCTTGATAGTGGGGAGCCCCATCTCCCCACTTTAGTCACTTTCCAAATACCGGTTAAAATCTGGAACATCACAGTTCACCGCTGCATCATTGATGAAGGTGCATCCATATGCATCATGCCCAAAATTGTATGGTAGAAAATTGGCTCCCCCGAGCTCATACCATCTACCATTACTCCGAGAGCTTATGACGGATGACCATTCTCTTCGGAGGGGCTCTTTCAAAATGTCCTCATTGAACTCGGGGGTAAGACTATCCTCATTGACATTGAAGTTATCGACGCTCCACTCGATTACAACATTTTATTTGGGCATAGCTACATGTATGCGATGAAGGATTTGGCCTCTTCCATGTTTCTCACAATGATGTTCCCCCACAATGGGAATATCGTCACTATCAATCAAGAGTGACATTATGAACCGAAACCTTCCTCCAACATCGATTATATCCTACCCTTTGTTCACACTAATCTCGAGGCCTACCCACTCATTGAGATGGGTCCCAGAATTTTCAAAGACCCATCCTTGCTAGGGACTTACCATGGAGCACCTCCACTCATACATCCCTCAGCGCAAGTATGTGTCATATCATCCAATGGAACAGAAACTGGAGATACTCTTCCTCCTACAGAGGCTTCATTAATATTCGACGTCCCACTAGTCATAGAGCTCCTTCCTCAGAAATTCCTTGAGAACCCTCCAACTCCCCCTGTTCCTGATTACACCCTCCCCCAGGTCCACATCCCAGTTTGGGAGACAGTCCCCCAAGCCATTACTCAAATCCCCTTCTTTTACCCCCCATCGAGCATACAAGCTTTCCAGGTAGCCGCAATGCTTACCCTTACCAATATTGTGTTGGAAATTATAGTATGGTATCTACATCCACCTACAATGGTCCCTCAACCATCCCTCCCTCCCCAAACCGAAGGAATCCCAATGTAGATCCCAATACTTACTCCCACCACACCACCTGAACCCCCACTCACTAGCACCATTACTACAGTTGGGGGCAAATGGAAGATGAAAGAGCCCACCGCTCCACTTCCACTCTGAGTTCAACCTCCTTGTGCACTATGCGAGAAACATGGACACCCCACCAATAAATTCCCGTCTCTCCCCGAGTTGTACAATTTAATTCAACTCTCTCAAGTGACGACACCGCCCGTCGTTTCATCCAGTTCACCTAATTCTACCATTACATCCCCTATAGAAGGCAAATTCCTGCGAACCAAATTCACATGTGCCATTTGTTCTGAATATGGCCATTACACCCACCATTTCCCTCCGCTACCTCACTTTCAACAAACACTAGCAACCGTATGCCAGAGTTTTCAACAAGAACCCCTCCCATCCGCATCATCTCACACACATGTCACTGACATCCACTATGTCACGACCTCTGTCAATGAACGTATGTGATATCCTTGCGCTCTATGCGAATCACTTGATCACTTCACATATCAATGTCCTACGATCATTGAATATAGGCGTCGTCAAATTCTCCTTATTCCCAATTCTACCATCACCCAACCTCTGGTGACGCCAGTAGTCCACCCTACTCCCTCTCCGGATATGGTTTATATCTTTTCCCCCGAGCCTGAGGTACTTCCCACTCCTCCCTAGTTCATAGATAGTCTCGAGGAGGATTTTCTCCCAAATCCCCCCAATTATCCCATTCATTTCCCCACATAAAATTTACGCTCGACTACCATTTTCAACCCATAGTATCTTGATATTTGGTTTATGACAAGTGAACCCGCGCAACCCCCTTGTGTCATTCCTCCTTCCTCTTCACTAGAATATAATCACACGGTGACAGTAACCAATGTTACTCCCATGGATCCCTTATATTCTTGACAGTTCCACTGCGATGAAGACATCCTCGAGTAATTAACTACACCCAATTTCCCATGGGATCCACTCCATCACAGAGCGCTCTTTCTTTCAAAGGAATCCTTTACGCTTCCAAAACAAAACACCATATACGCAATCAAAACCAAATACTTTCTCCCCTAAGGGCATATATATTGGTTCAATAATCATATCCCTGCCCCCGACACTTTTGAAGAAGGAAACATGGCCAATATTTCCCCCACCGTCAAAATTGATATTTCCATATCTCGAAGAACTCATAGCTTACAAAGCTCTCTTTTAGGAATATTGGGACACGTTTTCCTGGTCATACACATAAATTCTTGACCTTGATCCCTCTATTTTCGAACATCGTATAGACACTTGGCTTGATATCACACATGTACGACAAAAGAAACATCTGTTACACCCATCCAAAGTAGCAGCCATCAAAGTTTATATTGACAAATTATTCGCTGTAGGGTTCATATATCCCATTGCATATACGTCATGGGTCTCCAACCTCATCCCTGTTAACAAAAAACAGGGCACTATCTGTGTCTGTACGAACTTTCGCGATTTCAATCACGCTTGTCCCAAAGAAATTTTCCCAACGCCCTTTATCGACCAAATTATCGATGATTGTGCCGACCACAAGGTTTTGTCCTTCATGGACGGTTTCTCTGGCTACAACCAAATTCAAAACCACCCATCTGATCAATACAAAACCGCATTCACTACCCCTCGGGGTACGTTTTCATATCGTTTCATGCCTTTTGGCCTCAAGAACGCTGGTGACACTTTCCAACGCACCATGACATACATATTTCATGATCTTTCTCAAATCATCCTCACCTACTTGGATGATCTCACTGCTCGATCCAAGAAACACACTCAACATCTTGATGACTTACACATTGTCTTTCACAGGTGTCGTCAGTACAATATCCGCTTGAACCCTCTCAAGTGTGTATTCTGTGTCACCATTGGATGCCTCCTTGGTTTCATCATCTCCCAACACATCATCACAGTAGAACCCCTCAAGGTCCAAGCCATCACAAAAATTCCCCCCCCTCGAAATTTATGCCAGCTGCAAAGATTATAAGGCAAAGATAACTTTTTATGCCACTTTGTCCCCGATTACACCACTCGGGCACATGGTTTCCTTCGCCTCTTACATCAGGATATCCCATTCCCAAACCACTTTTGATGATCTCAAAGTGACCCTCTCCAATGCCCCATTGATTAGTCCACCCGACTATGACCATGACTATATCCCCTTCTTATCGGCCTCAACCATCTCTGTAGTAGGAGTTCTCGTCCAATTAGGGGATGAAGACCGGGAGCATGTCATTTACTATATTAGTAAAAACATTTCAGGGCCACCCTTGAAATACAATCACGAAGAGAAACTCACCCTTGCAGTTGTCCTCGCATTCTAGAAACTGCATCATTACATCCTTCTTCGAACTACCAAAGTCGTAGCAGATTCCAACCCCATGCAATACTTTCTCATTCATCGAAAAATTAATGGCAAATTTTCCTGATGGATCATCATCCTTCAGGAGTATGACCTCGAATTTTCAACACCCAAGAGCAAGAAATCCCTCATCCTTTCCGAACTCATTACGACATTTCCTTCCAATACGACTATCTCTCCCATCAATACCGACTTCCTCGACGAACATCTCTTTTTCATCCCTTCAGATGATCCTTGGTATGGTGATCTCCTCATCTACCTCCAAACACAAAAGTTCATAAATCACCTCTCCAGGGACGATCGTCGACGTATTCAAAACCATTCCCCCCCCTACCTCCTTATCGGGGATATCTTATATCGACTAGGGGTCGACACCATACTTCATCGATGTTTAACTATTGACAAATTCGATAGAGTCTTGAATGACTGCCATAGCGGCGCCTGTGGTGGCCACCTCTTAGGGATTTCCACTGCCCAGAAAATCATTCGAGCCGACTATTTTTGGCCCACATTGTTTCATGATTGCATGCACACTATGAAGCGCTGTGACAAATGTCAACTATATGCCAACAAAGTAAGATCACCACCCTCTCTTCTCCACCTAGCCATTACTATCAGCCCATTTTTCAAATGGGGCATAGAATTCATGACTTGCAACCCTCCATCTAGCAATGGACACAAATACATCATCATTGCAGTCAATTACTTCACCAAGTGGGCCAAAGCCATGCCTACCTTCAACAACACCGCTGAAACTGCAGTGCGTTTTTTCTTTAACCATGTCATATCCTGCTTTAGAGTCCCACTATAGTTAGTCTCCTATCATGGGAAACACTTCGAGAATGATATTTTCATCGAAATCTCCTCCAGGTTAGGATTCTCCCACGAGTTCTCCTCCCCATACTACCCTCAGTCCAACGGATAGGTAGAAGTTGTTAACAAGGTCCTCAAAACCATGTTGCAACACACAGTTAACAAACATAAGACCAATTGGCACGATATTTTGTTTTTTGCGCTATGGTCTTATTGCACAACAGTTAAAACTGCCACTGGTTTCACACCATTTCATCTTGTCCATGGGGTTGAGGCCACTCTCTCCATTGAGTGCGAAATTCCCACCTTACACACTGCTATTGATCTATTACCCGACGCTGCTCCAATGGAGCATCGTTTACTGAACTTAGAGTCACTGGATGAAGATCGTCGGTCTTCATTACAGAACAATGAGGCAGCCAAAAAATGATTGAAGGCCACCTTCGATTGTCATGTCAACCTTCGCTCATTCAACGAAGGTGACCTCATCCTCGCTTACGATATCGCTTACGATACCCTCGACCATGGAAAATTCAAGTCATTATGGAATGTGCCTTACATCATTCAACATTGCCTCACAAAAGGTGCCTACATCCTAGCCTCCCTCGAAGGCCATCCTCTCAAAGAACCCATCAACGGGTTGTACTTAAATAAATTTTATGCCTGAGCGTAACCATTCTACACTAGGATTTTTATTTTTGAACACTTTTTGTAGAGTTTTTAATATTCTTTTTCCTCCATGCCTCGCATCTAATCTATCATTTGTGTTATTGACAGATGCCTCCTCCATTAGTCTACCACATCGGTTACACCGACGGAGCTAGCCATTGGACACATAATCTCACTTCGGCTACTTGGGCCCTCTATACCCCCTCACACGAACTACTTCACTCCAGCGGCATATGCCTCGGCTCAACAACCAACAACCAAGTAGAATACACATTCGTCATTGGCCTCCTTGCAGAGGCCGATAACTGCCATGTTTGTCACCTTAGCGTCTTATTAGATTCCCAACTCGTTGTCCTCCAACTCAACAATGTTTACCATGTCTGCAATCCTTTCCTCTTCCTCTTCCGCAAATACCTGCAAGTTAGACTTTTATCTCGACATTTTGATTCAATCACATTTACACATATTCTAAGACAATTTAATCAAATAGCAGATAATATGGCTAACCTAGTGTTAGATTGGCATTTATCCCATCAAGTTACCATTACACATACATAACTCATCAAAAGTCTGTCACAGGATATAAATTAGACATCATAACAAAAAAACATCAACACATGTAAACATAAAAAAGATCCCAAAATGTATATCCATATATATATATATATCGGTCAATGTGCCATCAATAGTACATGTACAACATCCATAGGTAGGTGAACCACCTCACCCCTATAAATACAAAATTGGTTTCCCAACACCATATACAAAATGGGCTCGTAAGCCTCTATAAATACAAAAATACATATACAGAGACACTCATGGTGCCTCTAAAACTCCACCACCTGGTCCTCTCTTTAGAGGAGGTGTCCTACCAGCTAGGGGTCCCTCAGGTCCTGGGGGAAGTCGCCCAGTCATATCCTCCCCCGCTACAGATTCTCTACGGATCAGGGTCCGTGACTCCGCTGAAAGGCCCACACACTGCTCCAATACCCCCTCTTCTTAGATATGCGACCACATACCCTCGGGCACTCCCTGTAGTACTGCTTCCAATCGGCACCAAAAATCCTCGAACTCTTCCCCGACCCCTGCCAGAGGATCATGTTATGGGCCTACACCCGGATCATCAAAATAAAGTCTCCTTCCTTCTCTATCCTCATCAGTCAGCCTCACCCCCTCCTCATCATGTCGTCATCTCTGTCCTTCCCGTGGCTCTCCCTGTGGTGGTCTCACCAGCGCCTACCACACGAGAACTCCGACCAACTCGACCTCGTGCCCGCGAGGTCACACATCTACATACACAACAAACAAGTGATAGAATTAGAATTCATCTATACATAAAGAACATGCTATACTATGTAAAGATCAAAACATCAAATATAACACCCTACCTCTGCAGTCGAACACCTCTCCAGGGGGTAGCACCATCTTTGGATCATCCCGGAAGTCCACCCCACTATACGAGTATTGGAGTATGATATGTGGCATCTGATGCCACACCCATGCAGCCTCAGCCGTGAAATAATGACCACCCTCCCCACCACCATGACAGACCAAAATCATCGCCCACCACCTCAGTCGCGACTCTCACACACCAGGTGCATCCAATAGCACTCTAGGGCACAACATGGGCACCCTCTCCAAAAACCATGCTACCAAGATGGACCCAAAGGAAAACTCCCCTGAGTCAGCATCTCGACACCTGTTGAGATGACCCACCATATTGGTGTGTATCATCAAGCCCCAGGAAAAATGCTCACCCCCCAGTGCCCTCTCCATGATCCTCAGCTGACCCCCGCGAATTTGCTGAGTCGTGAGAGACCCATAAACTCTCACAATCATTGCTGCCATGCAACGATGCATCATGGAGTCCATCACCTCAATCCTCACCACTGACCCCAACATCAAGTCCTCTCCCGAACAATATGTCTGGGCTAAGTCATCCAACTAACCATCTTCGGGTACCACATGCTCGATAGGTAGACAGGTTCCCCGAAAAGGTAGTCCATTCAAAAAATATACATCCTCTATAGTAGAGAATGCCAGGTGCTCACCTCGAATGATGAAACACTACAAATACGAACTCCACATCGAAATCAGGAACTACATCAAGTACTCCTGTGCCCTCACTAGTGAGCACTCAAAAAAATTCAGTAGCCCACAAGTTTCCAAAGAACCACATACAGTCAGCTCCTCATATCTCACCGCCTCTCTCAGGAATGCCTAGTCCCTCTCCCTCCATTGGATCGACATCGTCAACTGGTCGCCTACATCCACACATAAAATATTTGATCAACCATCACAACTCATAAAAACACTAGAATCTCCAAAAAATATTATTTTTTACACCCTTCATCTTTGCCTCAAAGGCACATGTTTTTTCCCCATAGGTGCACATGTGCAACTGTGAGATGACCAAGCATGCACATATGCATGCCTATTCATCCCATAGTTGCGCACTCATGTGTGACTGTTGGCCATATAGGGGCACACCCATGCACCCCTGTCACACACACAGATGTGCATCCTAGCGCGCCTGTTAACTCCACAGTTGTGCACACATGTGCAACTCAACTGTCAGGGACACAACCATGCATGGATGCGTTGTTGTGATTTTCACATGCATGCATTCCATGCGTGCCTATTTTCCCCATTTGGGCACCCTCGTGCATTGGTCTCCAAATTATAGTCGTGCACTCATGCGCGCGAAACACTCAATCGCCCGTGCACTGGTGGGACAACCCTCACAAAGTCCCCTTTTATGACCATCTGTACAAGCCCTACCTAGAAATAAAACCCTAACTATTGTGTAGGAGGATACAACATCTAACATAAAACTCGTTAATCATGAATCGACTGGCTCGATCTCCTGAAATCTCCAAATCTCTCCTCAAACCTCTCTTCAATCCACTACAACAACAGGTACAAATGAGGTGGCAATGTGGGCACTATAATTATATATAGTCGCTTTTGCCAAACTTCCATACTCAATTCTGGGAGTTTTGAGCGTCCATTTTCCGATCTTTCTTCAACCACGGGATCAGGATCTCGCCACCTACATAGTCACATTCCCCGGGCCACCCTCTATTCTCAACCCCGGGGGATAATTTTTCTCACATCACGCTCAGGTACGCATGCTCATGTTCAAAATTCACAAATAACTGTTATATATTCCTTACCTTCAGATATCATTCATGGAAAGTATTTGGTTTTTATGTGTGCAGGTACTTGGTCATCACCCTCTAGCATGACCCTTTCAGGTATATGATCGCTATTGGCATGTAATCATTCCCTCTAAATATCAATTTCATCTCCCACTCACACCCTCTGATATTTGCCTCTAAGGTCCCCCCATTCGGATCTGCAGTACTCACACCTCCGTTGCATTTCAGTATTGTCAACTGGTAGCACTCTCTCCCACATTAGTTTTCCCCATCATAGTCCCCTTTTTCACTTTGACACTCATGCTTTTTTCAGCCCCTAGGTCTAGGAGTCCTCATAGTCTTTGCATTCCCGAGAATTAGCTGCATGCTCCTTCTCCTCATTTTTCTAACTTCCCCATAATGGACTCCCGATTAATCTCGTCATGATTCACATTTTGACTTCACCTCTGTAGTATCATTATCCCTCCATCTCATCCACCATCAGTTTTCCCATTTGCATATTTTCATCCATTCATTTTACATAATATAGAAACCCACCTATGGGGCCCCCACCCTCCACCTTTTTTCCACACAACTTGTGCCCTCACATGCCAAGCCATATTTCACTGGGGAAGCTGTTTCTGTATCTATACACGCATCCCCAGTTATTCTTTATTCATTTGGTAATTGTAAAAAGCCTTTGTTTCCAGCCTTTACATAGTTGTTTGTTGTC
The DNA here is from genome assembly GCA_010110895.2 of Picea sitchensis. NCBI lineage: Eukaryota > Viridiplantae > Streptophyta > Pinopsida > Pinales > Pinaceae > Picea > Picea sitchensis. The sequence continues at coordinate 34,485 of SNQJ01S0028546.1, read as the reverse complement.
ACCTTTGGCAACCTTCCTTTTCCGACAAAAGCAACCCATGTTTCCCTTGGTTGGGGCATTCATTATCTTCTACTCCTCTTGACATCATCCATAAACCCTGAGTATCCCACATGCCATGTACCCCTAATCTCTGAATTTTTCCACTTTGTCATGCCTCTGGCACAATTTAACCTTAGTCTAGCCATCCCCATGACACTAGATTTAGTTCCATGGTTGCTGCCACTTATCCTTCACAAATATCCCCAACCAAGGGAATTCTTGAGTCTCATTGTATCTTGACTACGTCCATGTTCCTCATCAGTTTCTAATTTCCCCCCATAGATTTCATGAAGCCCTTTACTTCTTGGAGTCAGATCTCCCTTTCTGTCGACATCAACACAGTTTCCAAAAGGGAAACAATATCTTGGATCTCATTACCTTTATAATGAGGAGTCTCAGACGGCACAGAGAGACCCATCATTTCTCTCTTTTATCGTTGACCCCCATGACATTCAACTTCAACACTTTATCATGTTGCGGTGCATCTTACTTTGCAACTATTGAAGTTGTTTTTATATTTGTCGAAGACCTCTGAAATTTGATAGGCTATCAATGCCTATGTATCATCGACACTTCCTAAAGGTGTCATCTCCTCTTTTTAGAGTTTGTTCACCATTAGAATTGTCCTCTGCTATTATCAACATGCCCCTGAGGGCATTGTAGTCGTCTCCACCAACACACAACTTTAGTTACTGTATTACACATTTTTGAGTTACATGACATGAGCATGGGGCATGTCTGCCTCATTTGTACATAGTTTTATTTTTCCACACTTTGTGAAAGGATTGGGTCCTATCGGTTGCCCTCTCCCTCCAATGGGTCACTCTTGAAATTCCCCTCAACACTCATTCTTACAAAGGTAGTCTCAGTAGAAGAATCATTGATGTATTTAGGCTATATGTATGCTCCTAACCTCACACATCAGGGGGCATCTGTTATCACTGGAATTTCATCCGTAAATGGTTACAGGAATCCAACATCTTCAAACACCCATTAGTTCATCCATGGCCCAGAAAATACATTTCCAAAGGGCACAAAACTACACAACTAGTTAAAAAATCAGTGTGCGCTAAAGATACAAAGGTAGCACACGCACGTGCGACAGTCGAATAACATCGGAAATGAGCATATGCACACGATGCACAACTTTGGATGCAAAAAGCCGCGCACACCTCAGAACGATGCATTTATGATTTTGGTCGGCCTTGCACCCACTTCTGGTTCATCTCCCAAGTCAATTTGACACCCAAATCCGAGCTGAATCTGAGTGGGGGGCTGGTCAAAGACCTAAGGGTTCCCTAAAGAGCCCCTTGTTCACACTAAAGACTAGTTGAATAATGCCTCAAAGATTTTCTATAAAAAGAGGCCATGGATGCACTATATTTTCAAGGAATTCATTTGTATTGTTATGATGCCTATATTCTCTTGGAGGATCCTCTTTCCTCATCAAGAGCATACAAGCACCATTTCATTTGGCCATTCACATCACCTCTTGAGTGAATGAGCTTTGGATTTCTTCACCATTTCGTTCTAGTTTGCTACTTGTAATAAGAGATCAATCATTGGGGGTTCAAGAGCCCTCCCTTGGAGGAAGAGGGGACCCATAAGTCTCCCTTTCTCTTTGGTGTTTTTCCACTAATACAACTTATCCATTGGTGACATGAATGTTGTTTATTTTTGTTCTATCTCCCTTATGCACTCTAATTTAGTTTATTTTATTGTTATTATATTAGTTCTTTGTTTATTTATTATGCTTGATGTTTCTAAATATTGCTTTCACTGCTGTATTGTCCAGCTAACCCAATTGGACTTGTAAGTGTCCTTATTTTTCTCATTTAGGTGACGAAAGGGATGCAACACCCATGTCAATATGTGTTCATCTACTATATCTTATCACTTTCTTGTATCAGTTTCATGTTAATGATGGGGGATACATCAAGGCCCTCTGTAATACCCTAAGGTCCATCCCCTATTGAATTGTAATTAAATTTAATGATGTTTATAGGCTAGTGAGCTAAGTATTTATAAGATGGAAGGCTTATGTATTATTAGGCTAGAGAGCCTAGATGCGAAGGCCAATGAGATTGATTTTGTATATGTAATTATGCAGATCGTTAATAAAAATACATCACTACGTGTAGAATGACCATGAAGAAAGAGTTACGGGGGACTAAGATCCACTAGGAAGGGAAAGGGAAGGGGGTTGAGAGGCTAGGAAAAAGGGGCTAATATTGATGGCTTAACCCAAGGGAATAATATAATATATTTCCTAAATTACTAAAGTTTGGAAATAAACCCTATTATCCTGAGTTCCTTTAGGAACAAGAATGAACTCCAAGTGGAGAGGAATGAGCTCCTGGAGAGCCAAGTGTCATCTAGGACGCAAGCACATTTATGTGAGGAATTCCATCATTGTGGGGCTTCACCAACCATTCTTTCCATATTTCCTCATGAGTTCGCTCTCACCATTTGGACCATTCTCACCATCCTTCACACCCATTCACTCACGCATTGAGAAGCACACAGTTAGCCTATTTCCACCATTATTGAACCTCTACCATCGTGAACCTCTGTAATTGTTGATTCGTCCCTTGTATCACCTGATTTTACTACCGTGGTTACCTAGTTTATTTAAGATATGAACATATGAAGAAGGTTCTTAGGCCTATGGTTTGAAGAGGTAGGTTGTCAGGCTTGTGGGTTGAAGAAGCAGGTTGTTAGGCCTATGAAAAACTCTCTCCAGGTGAGAGAGGTTGTTGGGGAAGTGATTTGTTTTGGAGGGAGTCCAACAATAGCTACATAGCTCTGAGAATTCCTGATTCAGCCTGTTGTTGAAGCCTTGGAAGGGAAGTGGAGAAGACAATGGACTATGGTACAATGAAGGTGTATATTCCTGAGGTGGGATAGGCATGTGGGGAATGAGAGTCTGTGAGAGGTGGGCGTAAGTAGGATCCTTGGAGGGAATCCTTCCTATTTCATTTTGAAACTTTCCATAGTCTCATCCTAGCCTAGGATTTCCTTTTCCCTGGGTCAATTTTAGTCCTAGCTTGGGGGTGACCCACTGCTGATAGATTAGAGAAATGTGGTCTAAGGATGGGAGGTTCATGAAAGGTCTTCACATACGCGATGGTCTTCTCATAAAAAGATAAGTACCAATTGTGTGTTAATTGTATGTTGTGTATCTTATACATGTGTTATAATCTTATCATAATTTCCTGTATATATTGCATGTATGTGTTTATTGTTGCTTCTGCATGAATATGTGTATGAGAAGAATGCTTATGTTTATTCAAATTGCATTAGATATATATGTATATCAGAGCATGGAATTTTTCAAGTGTCATTCCCCGACCTGGGTGGCTAGGTATGTTACAATTTGTTTTTTAGAGAAGTTGGTTTTTGAATTAGTGGCGCTTCCCAGGCTAGGGTGTCCATGGGATGTTACAATTTGGTATCAGAGCCCATGGTTTCAACACTGAACCTGTATAGGCCAAAAATGTGGAATTTGAAGTAAAACTTCCACATGGATTTGATGTACAGAGTGTCAAGAGGACCCTGGGGGAACACCTTGGCTATGTTCATAAGTTCAGGAGGTATAGAGGTTTGATAAGCCACAACAGACATGGTATTGGGGAAAAAATTTAAATTTGGACAATTGGATCTATTCGAAAGAAGATAGATCCCACACAACCGCAAGATGTGGAGAAGGTGCACAGAGGTTAAACACAGAAGTCCTTCAGACTTCACCCCTTCGACTATTTTAAAGCTATAGTAGAAAACTTTCGAAGTCTGGAACTAATCTGGACCGCCCATTTTCCAGGGACACATGTCCTCAGATTAACAAATTTCAATAGTTCAATAGTTTGGGGGTTGTGGGGTGTTCAATAGAGAAATCGTTGAAGTCCCAAAACTATGGAAAGAAGTTGTCAGCAATTGACAGTTTGATAGTTTTGTGAAAGTGTTGATGAGAAAACAAAATCACTAAAGTCCCTGGTTGCCAAAGTGATGTGACATTATGATGTCACCAAGGGTGATGTGGAAGCATTCGACAACTCGATGGTTTGGTAGTTCAACAGTTTTGTGAAAGTGTTGATGAGAAAACAAAATCATTGAATTCCCGCATTGCCAAAGTGATGTGACACGATGATGTCACCGAGTGACATGGACCAGTTCGATATTTCAAAAATTTGATAGTTTTGAGAAAGTGTTGAAGATAGAAAATACATGAAGTCCCAAAGCATTGGGTATGATGTGGCATGATGATGTCACCTAGGGTGACATGGACCTACCTAGGTCTACCACGTGTCACTCATTTTTGTACTTTTGATAGGCCTTAGTACCGATTGGGACTTGACACATGTCACTCAAAAATGGGGCCACATGTCACCACTTTGATTGGTGACATATGTACTTCATGCGCCCTGGGAGGTTAAGCAATTCGGGAGTTCGACGTTCGGGGAAAATTTGTTGGAATAACTCCTGGACCTTCGAAGTCCTAAAGTTTCGAAGTGACATGGCTTGATGATGTCACTGTAAGTTTTAAACCTGTGAAGTAAAGCAATGCATACAAATTCTTAAGAAAAACAAAAACTAATCAATGGATCATACACATAGTACACAGAGATTTACACTAGAAGCCCTTAACTGGGAGAAAACCAACCTTCCTTGGTGCCACACCTTTCAACTCTTCATTGTATTAATTTCACCATTCACCATACAATATATACAATGTTTTAGGTATTCCGTAGATACAAAAACCCTAATCCCTTAATCCGAGATTAATTTAGAAAATCGCTAAAAATAGAAAAAGCCAAAGGAAGTTGGGATCCTCAGACACAGTTGTCGAATCTGACACGCCCACACACACACATGCAAAGAATATAACACATACACAACATTCTTCCACTTGTTGTTTTCTTTTCATACAGGGGTTTACATGATTACATTGTCAACAATCCAGTGCAACAATGCCCATTGTTACTCTACACCAAGAGAACTTCTCCATGCTCACAGACTTTGTCAATGAATCTGTAACATTCTTCAAAGTGTCAACCTTTTCCAGCAACACCTTCTTTTCTTCAACCATTTCTCTCAAAACATGATATTGAACATCAATATTCTTTGTCTTCGAATGATAAGCAAGGTTCTTTTCTAGGAATATTTCACTCTAACTGTCACACTCTAATGTCACTACTTTTTGTACCAACCCAATACCCAAAAACAATATCTGTAACCATATTGGTTCCTTTCTTGCATGAGTGGCTTCCATGTATTCAACTTCTTTATTTGAGAGTGCCACTATAGCCTATCGTTTTCTCATCCAATTGATTGCTCCTCCAAATAGGTTAAACACATACCCACTTGTGGATCTTCCACGATCTAGATCTCTAGCCCAGTTTGCATCAACAAACCCATGTATGTCCACCACTATTTCCAATCCTTGTCTTCCTTGGTAGCACAATCCATAATTGGTAGTGCGACAAAAATACCTGCAGACCCTATTTACCACTATCCAATGCTCCTTCCCTGGTTTTGACATATACCTGCTCAAAACTCCCACTGCATGTGCAATGCCCAACCTAGTACAAACCATTGCATACATCAAACTGCCAACTTCACTGGAAGACAGAACATGGGACATGTCCTCTTCTTCTTCATGTGTCTTGGGACACTGATCTGAATATAACTTTACACCTATAGGGATAGGAACCTTGATTGGTTTACTTCCATGCATATTAAACCTCTGCAATATCATCTCAACATATTTTATCTGATTCAACTAGAGTTTCTTGTTTGCATGATCTCTTTTAATCTCCATTCCCAGAATGAAGTTATCAACACCAATATCCTTCATGTAAAATTTGGAGGATAGCTACGATTTCACCTCCTTGATAACATCCATGTTATTTCCTACTAGCAACATGTCATCAACATACAACACTACATAAATGAAGTGATTACCAACCTGCTTGGAATATACACAGTGATCAACCCTTCTTCTCACAAATCCCAATCCAA